>JARHVA010004685.1:1342500-1472938 GCA_037957365.1 Torreya grandis
GTACTAGTTCAATTTAGAATTCCAACTTATATAATTACCTCCATGACCAAATCCTTCTACCTAACCTTTCACATAAGAAACAAAAATATTTCACACTCCAAGCCTCTTTATATACCTTACTTGGCCCAAACCTTTACCAAAGAAGCATTGATGAAACTCTACTTCATTATTTGAATTCAATAGAATTTACATTAATGTTGATATAAGTTCATGGAATTTATGGATCCCACACTAGTGGGGCTATCCTTGCCAAAAAGGTCCTATATACAGGTTATTATTGGTTGACCATGGAAGTAGATGCAATTGCTTATATAAAAATATGTAACACATGTTAGAGACATGTAAATTTGATCCATGCTCTGGTAAGAACACTCAAACCAATGAATACACCATAGTCATTTTTAACATGAGGAATTGATCTCATATGGAATATTAACTCTACCTACTTAGATGGCCATAAACATATCCTTACTGCCATTGATTATTTCACTAAGTGGGTTAAAGCTATACCCCTACTTACATGACCAGAAAATGAATTTCCAAATTCATCTTCAACCATCTCATTTTTCATTATGGTATCCCATCTGACATTATATATAATAATGGTAGATCATTTAAGAACAAAGATGTCAAGGCATTTTATGATGAGTTTAACATTACCCAATATTTTTCCACTATATATTACCCATAAGGTAATGGATAAATAGAGGAATATGATAAAACCATTGTCAATATTATTAAGATTATTATCAATGATGCTAGCCATGATTGGCACTTATAGATATTCCATGCCCTCTAAGTTTACCATACTAATTATAATAATCTAGCATGAGCCACACCATATTTAATTGTTTATGGTACTGAGGTCATTCTTCCCATCAATTTCGAGTTTCCTTCTCTATGCATATCATTGAAGCACATCCTTGATGATGAAGATTATAGAGTCACTCACCATCAAGAGCTAGAGTTACTAGATGAAAAATGCATGGCCACTGTAAATAGCCTTCAAACATATCAAAATTGGTTATCTAGTTAGTATAATTAGCATGCCAAGCATAGAAAGTTCAAGCTTGGTGATATTTTTCTCAAATAAAACTAGAAGAACACAATGAGAAAAAGAAGAAAGGCAAGTTCAAACCTACTTGGATAAGACATTATGTCATTATTTCTAATTATGGCTCTAGAGCTTATAGGTTAGCTACACTAAAAGGTGATGAACTTAATGAACCCATGAACATAATACATCTCAAGCATTATTTCACTTGAGAGAATTGAGGTATTGTCTATGAGTATCATTTAAATCATATTGTAATATCACTTCCTTATACCATACTGTATACTATTCCTTCCATACCTTCCCTATTGGCCAAAGTTGTTTTACCCTTCCTTACCCAACTTTTTTGACTTTGGTTCTAATCTATTGGTACTTTAGGCACCTTAAGATATTAGATTTAGATGAAGTTTCAATGGTTGATTCATTTTGGAAATTTATTGAGTGCATATTTTTAAAATGAATTAGTATTTTGGGGAAGTATGACAATGGTTTGGTAATTGCATTCTTCATTATTGTCATGTTTTATCTCATTCTCAGTACTACTAATAATAACCACCTTTGGGAAAATTAGTATCATTGACTCATGATATTATTTAATCATTATAACCACCTTTGGGAAAATTAGGAACAACCCCATTTTATTCACATTATTTCATCATTATTCTATGCTTTTCCATTTGTCTATTTACAAACTTGCTATTATTTATTTAGATGTTTTGCTATAGGCAGAACTACAGTGACTTAAGGTCCGAGGAGATTATGTAAGAAATGATTGATTCACATTGAGGTTAACTCAGTCACCCCTTTTATAATGCTCTCAACATTTTGTGATCAATTTTAATAAGTCCTTTCACCATTTGGATATTCACTATTGTGTGCATTTGAAATATATGCACTACTACCATATTTAATCTCTGCTCTCACAATTTTTGTGAGTTAACCTATTTTGTGTCTTATAATTATCCATTGATTTGAGATGCCTAGAAACATACAAAAACATGGTTGTATGGTAGTCCATTTAGATTATATCCATACCACCTAGGGTGTGCATATTATAGTCTATAGGTATAATTGAAGCATTCTCATGTCTTTTGTCATAACCATTTCCATTTTTTTATTCCATTTTCTAATAGTGTTTCATCCCATTTTTGGGAAAAATACTTTTAGCCTAAATTCCATGTTAGACCTTGTATCCATAGGACTATGTAGGTAGCATCCATTTTCCTAGTGTATTCGGAGTCATCTTGGCTAGTTTCAGTGATTGATTTTATTCACCATTCTATAGGATCATTACTTCCTCTAGGTTTGTCTCAAAAAAGGATCTCACAATTTTTTGAGCAACCATTTCTTATGATCTTTCCATTTTGTGAGAAAATTTAGTGTGAACTCTCTCACCATTTTGTGAACTCATTCTCATTATAAGCCTTAGGTGTAGTAGACACTATGAATTATCAATTCATTTAATTTATGAATACTCATCTCTTTTATTTTAGTATGGTTTTTAGCCTAAACCATACATTTGCACTTGTGTGATTTTTTTGTGTTGATGCTTTCATGATTATGAACATCACCCCTCTCTTTTATTATGTACTCACCCTTTTATGATACCATTCCTATTTTCCTCTACATGTCACACATGTTTTCTTATCCTTAGTTTTATTTTATCCCATATCTTGGGAGAACTGCATTTATCTTGAAGTTCACTTTATAACTTATGTCCATGGAACTATGTAGACAATGTTCACTTGCCTAGTACATTTGAATTCGACTTGACTAACCCTTATTTTTATTATATTCCCCCCATTTATATTTGTTTATTTTGTTGTCTCCTATAGCCCAGGGGAAATCTTTGCCATTTTATTTGTGTCAATATTCCCTATAGCCTAGAAGCAATATTGTGCCCTATTTTCTCATGTTGTTTTACCTATGTCATTGTTGCCTAGCCTAAGGGTCACCCTATCACCAAGAGTAATACCTATATTACACATGCATGGATAATTTATATTTTATTTGTACTAACATTGTAATTGCTCATTGTTTGTACATTGCCTTTATCTATTTATAATAGTTTGCACTTTTCTTTTCTTTGGATTGTTTTTTTAGCATTTTATTTTATGTGTTTACGTCCTTGTTTGTTTATTTATTTTTTCTATTTATTTTATATGTTTTGTTAATTTTGTGTTGTCTTGCCTTGTTTGTTTTTTATTTTTTTGTTTTTATTTGACTTTTTAATTTTTTTCTTGGTTAACGTAGGATTATTACACTTTATTTACACTTGAGTATTGATTTCCCATATCTTGTACTTGTGTTGTGAACTAGTGTCCATCCCTACACTTAATTTATTACATTATATTTACTTAGGATTTAATTTTTTCATATATTAAGCCTAGGTTATTTGTACTTGCATTTAAACTAGTTTTTTCTTATTTTGGATACACATTATTATTATAGTTATCTATAAATATGATACATAATATTATAAGCTATAACAAAAATCAAGCCAAAGGATCTATCAAAAAATGTAGTGGGTAGTACTTCTCCTTGTTCACACCTAGAAAATCCCAAACCTATCCAAAAACTACAAATGTATAGTAATTAAATTAAAATCAACTTGTAATCATTGATATTTAAGACATTTTTGTCTATACTAATAGGTAGCCCAAATTCATGCTTATCCTCTATGCCAGTTTACTATTACTCTATGTGTACGCATTTAATATGTAAGCTACCTTTATTGATTTTCCATATTTAGGAAAATTAGGTGAACCTTCCCTAATCATATTCAACCTAATGGTGAAAAGATGAATTGTCTCATGCTTCCATCCACCTTATTGGGGTAAACCACTATGCCAATGATTATAACCACCTATGGGTAAATCATTATTTTTCAACTTATGTTCCCTACTGAGGCATTTTTCATTGTGCTAATGATTATATCCACCTTTGGGAAAATAATTATCATTTATCTATCTTATTGAGGCACCTCCCTATCCCTATGATTATAATTGCCTTTGGGAAAACCATAATTTTCACTCATCTACCCTAATGGGGCACCTTATTTTGCCACTAATTATAACTATCTTTAGGAAAATCAGTATTTCCACCTTTATTACCTATAGATCACATAATTTCCTTCTTTTATAGGTAATATTTGATGACTCTATTTTTCCACTCGATCCCTCGAGGGAGAATCCAAGACTCATCCATTACCTTACAGGGCATTAGCCATGACATTAATAACTTTTTATTTATTTGAGAAAACATTATTATACCTATGTCTTGTAATGCCTTCCTAGATAGGGGAAAACTTTCAACACCCCATTTTGGCCACAACTATGTTCCAACCAAAATTTAGATTTGTTTCTACCAAATAATGTAAATTAAGCCTAAAAATCATTAAATATCCAAATATCATTTTTAAATTACACATCAATACCCAAAATCATGTTGAGGCATCCATATTTAGGGTATTATCCAATATTCAATAGTAACCTCTCATGGATTCACCTCCAGTGAAGTTGAAACCTAGCAAATTGATAGATTGGCCTTTGAATCCATTAAGCAGGGCACTTCAAAAATTCCTAAAATGCAAAAATGTTAAGTAGAATGAATTAACTAAGAAAATAAAATTAAAAGGTTAAGTGAAATTTCCATGTGTAATTAGTGAATATTAATTTTACAAAAAGGAAATTCCAATAAAATTAGTGTCATGATGATGTCAACATCCTCAAAGTTAAGGAATTGAAAATATCTCCATTAAAGCCTTAAATTTAGAAATGTAGAAACATGCTTAATAAATGGGATCTCTATCCTAAATATTAATTGCTTATCCTCTCAACTCAACCAGGGTTAAAATAAACCTAACAATGATTACAACTAACTTGGCTACACTTTTGTTAGAGTTAATATGGTAAACTTATAAATAGAAGTTCCACGACCATTCTAAAAGAAGTTATCAAGCCAAAGTTATAATGTTCAATTGTTGAGAGACAAAGCTTTCTTGTAATGTTATAATGCAAAATTATTGATAGATTGATACATCTTGAAAAATCCAAGACAAACATTTCCAAGGTGATAAGGAGAGATGACGAAATGAGAACCATTGTCAAAGACTCTTTGAGCACATGATTGAGCACATTTATTCATGGCCAACATGCAACTCTTTCTCATAAAGAAAATAAAGAATACTTATTTTGTCTTCTATTGTTAGTTACTTACATTGATCTCTTGCTCTTTTAGTGTCTAGACTTGAGGTGTTAGATTTATTAGTGTGTTTTTATTGAGATTTATCATACTAACACTTGAATAACTCTCTTCTTAGATTCTTATCTCACAGGTTGCACACCGAATCATGCTCTCCTTCACTACACCTTTTCTCACCAATTCAATAACTTTCCTATTCAAATCTACATGTTATGTTGTTCTAATAATATAAGATACTTGATTAGGTAGAGATATACTAAAATAAAATCAATATGATGATGAATCTACCTCTTTATTGGTAAACCATTTGAAAAATCACCAAGTATAACATCTTCATATTATTTCAACATGTTTGTTGATTCTGTCAGTCTTTGAACAACTTTTACATCCTCTTTCTTTGCTATTAATACATAACAAAAGCCTACCATCTTCATTTTTTTGGATAACATGATCTCTACTTATACTTATTATTTAAGAGGTAATAAAATTGCCTTTTTACCATCTATCTAAAAAGCATATGTATTATTTACGCCATCATGAATTGATTTCCTATCATATTGCCATGGTCTACCTAATAACACATGGCATGCATCCTTTGGGATAAAATCACACCATATTTCACCCATGTAATTTTTTCCTATATAAAATTTTAATTAAATATATTTTATCTACTATAACTTCATTCTTTTTCTTAAACCATGAAATTTGGTTATGACAAGGATGTCTTTCACATTAAAAATCTCATTTATCTACCATTTCTTTAGAAAACATATTTTCACAACTAAAACCATCAATAATTAATTTATATCTTACCTCCTAAAGTTCACCTTGTTCTAAAAATATTTTTAAAAAACTATGAATTACCACCTTCTTTACTCTACACTTTTTATTTCCTTGGAGCTATCACTGTTTTCCTCATCATGAGATTTTCTCATGTTCCCATTACAACTTTTGTATTATATTATTCTATCTCAAAATAAAAAAAATTCACTCTTTGATGATCCTCTTTCCTCATTTAATGTTCATGATAATGTGAGCACTAAAATTATTTATTCCATTATTCTCTACACCTATAACAAACATAATGTCTGCACTGACCATTCCATCCTCTATCACCACCATAACTTCTATCTTTTTTTAAATCCACTTCCTCTAAGTTGATTTTGAAACCCATGTCTATTATCTTCTTATTTTTATATCCCATGGGATGAATCTTCTCTAGTGGGATTAAATCCATCTTGGCTCCTTGGAGATGATTGTCCCCCTTTTGGCCTAGCTGCTCTTCTAAAATTCTTTTATAATGTATTAATTCTACCTTCAAATATAATTGGTAAGAGTTTTCCATGCTATTTATTCTATGCATATTCAATTCATCTTGAATATAAAACTTTAAATTATTTTCATACCTTAAAACCATCTATTCTTCTATTTCATCATGCTTCACTTGTATGGATTACTTATAAAACTCATATGTGTAGTCTTTTACACTATAATCCTTTTACCTTAAATTTTTAAATATTACATATAGGGTTTATGCATAATTATTTAAATATAAATTTAGATATGTGTGGTATCTATGGTTAATGGGTATTATATTAAATTTTGAACAAGGATGATGAACTAACCTAATGAGAAAGATAATTAATAGAAACTCACATAATAATATTTTGAAGTTATACAACTGAGATTGCTAAAAATAATAAAGTAAATCTATTGGAAGATATTTTAATAATAGGGAATAATGACACTTATCTAGTTTAAAGTGTTCATGTAGTTCTAGTCTAGAACATGTTGAAAATGGAGTGGAAGGTGATCCTTGAAAAGTCATTATATTTTGGAAATATTCTTTCTCTAGCCTCAGATGCTTATGTTAGATCTAGAAAGTTACATCAATATAGGTATTTCAATTTCATGCAAGTGTTTTGTCCAAAATATTGATTAGATATGGATGAGACCAACTAGATCCTTATATGTTTTATGTTACATTTTTTTGATGTATTTATATTGTACACATATGATGTCACTCTTTGTCAAATGATCAAACCCTAGATTCTTCACCTTTGGAGGGACTGTGAGAAAAATGGATTATTGGGATCATGGTATTGATCTATCCAAAATACCCTTATATAAATGGGTGATACCTACATAGATAATACTCTAAAGAGGGCCTAAGCCTTATTTCTCTTACATTTTGGCTTGTATGTGCACAAATATGTAATGTGTGATAAGTATAGACATATAAAGACTCAACTTGTAACTTGGAAAATATGTCTCATGGGATGCTCTTTTGAATGATTCAAACCTATAGAAATATTGATCCTATGAATTATATGGAAATAGGGATGAAGAGGGTAGGTTTCCTCACTTGAATTCTTGATTGAGTGCTTATTAGTATATAACCTTGTTAGTTGTATGTGATTTCTGGTTGCTAAATGAATGATGGTTGATCTTTGTTTATATACCAATCCATTTTGAAAATATCTCACACTAAAATACTTAGGATATCCTTTAGGATACATTTAATTTAAAAATTAGATGACTTTTGGGCACTATACACTATAGGAAAGGTGGACACTCGAATTGATGTAGGTGTCTATCTGGGATGTAAGTGTTGAGAAAGCTAGATAATGGGTAAAGGTCTAAAACTAGAAGTGAAGGATAATAATTAGGTTTAGATATTTTTTCATAGCATATAAGGCCTAGTCATCATAATAATATTGGTTAGAATAATAAATATTTAATTTAGGCACAAAGAGATAGAGAACATGATCATTTTGGTAGATGGTGTACATACACAACATTATTTTTAAAATTTATCATTATTGGTGATTTATCTCTTTTAAGAACCTATCAAGTTTCAATCTCTTTGAGTGCACACCTTAAAGGGTGTACTAGGAAAGAGGTGGGTAGACCATTTATACTTCAAAAGATTTTTGGTCAACTTTATCATTACCTAAATCTATTATAAATTCCTTTTATACAACTCACCAAACAATCCAAACCCTGTATACACATTTTCATAAACATTTATCCTATCAATAGCCCCTAAATAAGAAGACACCCTCTTTTTCGATAAGATTGGTTGGGTCGATCTTATTATAAAATATTAAGTGAATGTTATGGAACTAAGTCAACTAGTTTGACTTAGTTTGAGGCCTAACTATAACTTTTTATTACTAACTAGAACCAAGGTAATTATTCCTAACTCTTGTTATTTTATTTGATAGATAGATAATGTGTAAGTAATATATGTTGAATGTACAAATAATTGATTAGATTACCTCTATGCTTAAACTTGGTATAGATACATGGTTTTATTTTATTTTCATATTCAATTTTGTGTGATCTAGGCCCCCATTTGCCTACCATGATACTTGATTATTTGTTTATGTTTAACTATCCCCATTTTTGCCAAAATCTTTAGTGAACACTAGATTAATTTTATTTCATAGACTTAGACCTAGCTAGGGTTATTGCATAGTGTTAATATTAAAGGGAGTATTTGGAACCCTCTCCTTTGGTGTTTTGTGGTAAGATATCCCTTGGTTTAACATATCTAATTTGATCATGCTCTCTATATAAACATGTATTGAAATAGATGCTAGTTGATTACCTTATCTAGTTTATAATTTTACTAAATTAGATATATTGTATATCTATTTTAATTTTTTGTAGACATTCTGATGAACTTGACGTGAATCTAACCCTTGAATTCTTAATTTTTCACTTTCAATCATATAGATCGGGCTGGTGATCTAATCTTAATGATCTACACCATGGGGACCAAGACTAAGTATGTGAGGGATAACTGAGCTTGGTTGTGTAGAGTGAATGCACAAAGAATATTTAGATGGAATAACCAAACACACATTTAATGGAGTAGAAGTCTTACTCACATAAAATTCAACTTATATTCATAAATGAAAGTATAGGGAAAACATGGTATAATGTCTATGGTGCATGTATACAGAGTAGATGCATAGAGTAAGCTAACTATGTTACAACTATGTAAAATTGCATTAATTTAGATGTTTTTTAAAATTTGGATAGATGTGTATTTTAAATATATAACATGTATAATACAAGATAAATATCAAATACTATACAAATACCAAGGAGGATGTTGATCTCCTATTAGATGTGGTAGTTGGCAATGGTCTGAATAATTAATGTCCAAAATATATTCAATGATTCCTAATCCTATGATCCTTAGTTGGTATCTAATATCTAGTTGAAACATATTTTGAATCACGTGGTCAGAGTATGTTGGCATGTGGTTGTGCTAAGGTGGGTCTTGAAAAACAAAATAATTCTATGAATAGATGCCTATGAGTTACATAGGAATGCAAGATATGAAGTACACAAACTATGATTTGAGGTGACCATTTCATGAAAGTATATGAGTAGGAGAAGGAATTGTGCATAAGGTTGTGATCTAACTTTAGGCAAAGGAGTGTGCATGATTGCATGAGAGGTGCAAACTCTACATAGTAGAATAAAAGAGGAGTGTGTTTGGATATATATTGGTTGTGCATAGATCATGCACTATTTATTAAAGAGAAATGATCTCCATTTCATCAGTGTGAAATCGAGGAAACTACACTTGAAGTTATTAAGAAGTGTACCACTTAGCTTGATAAATGTATTGTCCAATCTTGTCCACTAAAAAAAGTTGATGTGTGATATGGTGGGTGCATGTATCTATCACTTCTATGATCTAGTCCTCCTCTATGGGCCATAAGTGTTCAAAATCCAAATCATAAGGATGTTATGTCATTATTGGCTCAATAAGTGGTGAGGTGTAAGGATTGATAAGTTCCACATTGAAGAATGGGTACATTCCAAAGTATTGAGGTAGATCAAGAATAAAGGTATTCTCATCAACTGCATGCAGAATGGTGTAAGGATAATAACATAGAGGATTTATCTTATGATATGAACCTTTGAAGTGTTTTTTCTAAAGTTACAACCAAAATTTATCACCAACTTAGAAAGCATGGGAAGTGTGATTTAGATTATGGCACTCTTTGTGATTTTCTTGTGTGTGAGAAAGGATTTGCTAAACCTATTAATGAATAGACTGCATGTGTCACAAAAACTTATTAGATTTTTTGACTTCCCATTCTTATGTGCATGAATAATTTCTAGTTGGTGCACAATAAGAGATGTCTAGTGGTGTTGAAGTTTGAAACCCAAGACATGTATGAATTGGACTATGACCTATAGAGCTATAAAGGGATCTATTATAGGTATGTTAAATGTACAATAGATTGTCATCCCAAGTGTGATCATGTGCATGGTTGTACATTCATAAAATATGAACAAGTGTGTTATTGACCACTTCAATTTGTTCATCTATCTATGGATGAAAGTATGTCAACTGATCCAGTTACATAGCCATCAAGTCCCACAATTCTTACCAAAAGTGACTTACATATCATGTATCTTAATCAAAGATGATGGATTTTTGAAGACCAAAATGAATCCAAACATGGTTGAATAAATATTTTGTAGTGCTAGCTACATCAATGTTTTTATTAAAAGTGGCCGTGATGACCATATTATAAAACCTATCCACTAAAACAAACACAATATCATGTTGACATCTAATCATAGGAAACCCAATCATGAAATCCATGCTAATAGATTCCCATGGTAGGATAAAACTGGTAGAGGTGTATAAAGTCCTACCTTCTTATTTGTGGGTTTGGTGATGCACAACTTGATGTGGTGTTACAAGTCTATATGCATGTATGGTCAGTCAAAGTGTGATTTTAATGTAGCTAGAATCTTTATCACACTAAATGTCTTGAGGTCTTGGCATAGTGAACCTCTTAGATGAGTTATTGGCAAGGTGTGCCATTAAGATCACAAAGATGTTTGATATTATAGAGAATTTGATCAAATAAGTAGAACTCCTAAAATTGTTTACTTTGTGCTACACTGGTGCAAGTTGCTATAAAATCTTGGTTAGCTTAGTAGAGGGATATCTAGTATGTTAAGTTATGGTTGCATATGTCTAACACTATGATGAACACTTAAAATAACAATCAACTAAGGAAAAGTCCTACCATTTTATCCTTACCTTTCACATGTTTGATCATTAGATGTAACTAATATAGTTAATTCATCCATTTCATGTGTCACGCATTCTCCAACTTGTTCTACATCTATAGGAACAAAAGTGACTTATGGTCATAATGAACAAATGTCCTTTTCCCTAGAATGTAGTGTTTCCATTGCTTGATAACTTGCATAATAATATACATTTATTTCTCATAAGTAGAGTAACTTTGCACCATGTTTCTAGACATCTTTAAGTGGTATAATATTAGATGTCCATGATGCATGATCACATCACTGAGTGTGTAGTTAGATGAATTAGTGTGAATTTATAAGGAATGCATAATGTTGGGCATTATAAGAATATGTATGACACAGAGGTGTTGTTTGAGTACCTCAAAATCATGATGTTGTGTATGAGTTGAATCCAAAATGGATTTTACTTATGTTATCTAGCTGAGATCCCAAGAGAGGTGCAATAATCCAAGGATGAAACTATTGTAAAAGTTAGAAAGTCCAAACAAAATCCTCATTTCTATGAGAATACATGGAGTAGGCCAATATTGGATCACTTTGATATTTTATAGATCTACATGGATGCCTATTCAATTAATGATTTATCTATGGTATTGGATTTATATAGCACCAAATGTACACTTTATTAAGTTGGCTTAAAACATGTGTTGATTTAAGGTGTCAAAGATGTGTGAGATGTGCTCCAGGTGATCCTCTCAAGTCTTATTGAAGATGAAAATGTTTTACAAGTATAAGATGATGAAGGAGTTGAGGAAATGCCTATGTATATCATACATCAAGTGCATGAATGTGGTTGGTGCATTGGTTAGGTTGAAAGACATGACCAACCATTTGTACAATCCTTCTCATGTCTAAAATGCTATCTTCTAGACATCTTAAGGATGGACCATAACCTAAATTCAAGTCAAACTTGGTAAAGTATTGAACACCTCAAAGCAAAGCTAGTGTAGGAGGTTTTAAATGCATGATAATGGATATTTATTCTTCACCATTATTTTATTGAGTGTATGATAGTCTATACAGAGTCTCTAAGACCCATTTTTTTGGGTGTGATGAATATAAGACTCCTTCAAAGTGAAGAGATAGGATTGATCTTACCCTGATCAAGGAGCTCTTATATCTAGTGCTAAATTTCATCATTTTCCCAAGACAATCTATAATATAAGCGATATTCAAAAGAGGGGATTTAGGGACCAAATTGATGTGGTGTTTTATTGTATAGTGTGTTGGGAGGTCATCTATATCTAAGAAGACTTAGATACACTACTCCAATAAATTGTCAAGTTATGGCTACTAAAACATTGTGTAAATGTTGTGCACTACCAATGTGTGCTTTGTCATATGTTACATAGGTGTGTCAAGGGTGACCATGATAAAAATTAACTTTTATGCATGTAAGATAAGTTTACAACATTTACTGGCAGAGACCAAGGTGAATTTGGTCAAGGGCACTGACTCAAATATATGGTATAAATGATCTTATGCATGGATAATCTAACATTATGTCTTGCCTTGATATGTATCTTCATAGTCAAACATATACAATCTTCCTATAAATATGTCACATACCTCTAGAGGTGTTATGTCATAAGTGATGTTATCCTCCAAAGGTTTGAATTTGTACTATAATGTGTACTATCAATGAACTTGTGTATATTTCCCCTACTATATCCACCCCAGATAATATGGCTTATGGTGCATAATAGTGGCAAGACCAAGACATTATGATGTTGATTACATAATGATTCTCTTCTAATTACCAATATTGATGATGACATGGAAAGACTCACTCTTCACGTAGAACATGGTATGGAAGAGATGTTCATGCTCTTTAGAGATGTTGATCACAATGTTGCTAGTGTTTAGATAAGAGGCATTTGGATCAGTGATGTCCATCAATGTGGATCTTGATGAAAATTATGTGAGCAAAAATTATTTCACATGGAATTCAGAGTCATCATGAGTGGATGAGTGATGTCGGTGGTACCACTTATCACCAGACTTTTTTTTGTCTTTGTTTTAATAAAAAGTCATAATAACCTTTGATTTTGGTGCAATCTTCTGAGGCTACTCAATTTTTTGAGAAGGGTAATGCTTCTTCACAAAGGACTACAATGTGGGTTTGTGTGAGGGCTGGGCCTTACCTAGTACATTAGATGAAGAGATGGTATGCTACTTCATCTTTACCTTGGATTTGATATTGGTGGAGTTGTAATATGATTATACCAAAGTGTCAAAAGTCAATACATCTAACTTTGCATGGATATAAGGTGAGAGTCTATTAATTAAATTCAACACCTTGTATTATTTGCTCAAGTTCTCTTTTAGGCACATAAATTAGTCAATAAATATGTTGGTATAGTATTTCATAGACTAACATTTGCACTAGCACAATTTTTGGAACTTGACATATTCATATTCAAAGTGTCAAAGAGGGTAGTGTTCATCCTTAAACACATCAATAAAAGTCTTCCATGATTAGATTGGAATGCACTATTGGACACATTGTGTACTAAAGGTTTCCCACTAGTGAATAACTAGAATGGACATCTTTAGTATTATAAAGGTGATATTCTTAGCATCAGTGAAGAACTTGATTACAAAGTATGCTTTGGGTTGTGGAATCTAATAATCCACTAATTTAGCATAAATTTTGACTTCAAACAAAGGGATTTGTACTTTGAAGGTGTTTTATTGTTAAAACCCTTTGTGGAACATACTATTGAGATGAATGGGAAGGTTTTGGTTTGAGATACACAATTAAATCATGGCACTGACCAAAACATTTGGTGTACTATGCCTCTAGTATATTGGTGACAAGCCTTCAAAATTTTAGGGCTTCCTTAGGTTGATTTTAGGTGTCAACCATTTAAATTTTTTTATGATGTTCTTTTAGAATATCTAAAATAGAACTAACTATTAAACCTTATTTCTCTTATTGTGCTCATGTTATTATAAAAATATAAAGGAATAGAGTGTAGCTGTGATACCAATCCTTATATATGATGTAATATCCCCTTCTAACAGGGAATATAGAAACACAAAATCTCTAAACCAAGAATACGATTTTGCAAGATAATTTCAAATAAGTAAATAAATCACAGTAAATCTCTTATCTACCAATCAAATATCTTTCACTTATTCAGATAATTACAATTGAGTCTCTGTCATACAAATTCAATAATATGAAATACTCTATCTTGAAACCCTAGCTTTTTGCAAATCTGGGACTAAAATCTGACTTCTGTCTCATCTCGGCCTGCTGTGTCGAACACATAGTCGCCAGCGTCGGTCGATATACTGCCGACGTCAGTCACTGGCGGTCCTTCTCTGCCAACATCGGTCTTCAGTCGGCCGATGTCGGTCACTGGAAATCTCTATCTATCGAGGTCAGTGTCTGTGTGGATCTGTACGGACTTGTACGATCTTTGTACGGCTGCCAATTAAGCACAACTTGTCTGTTTTCAACCCTGGATCTGAAGATATGTAGCTCTAATACAGAGGATATCTATCTGTATAACTTATTAAATCAAAACATTAAGAAATAAATACCTGGGATATCTATAATAACTTTTGTGTGAAGTTATCTCTCAACCCTATAAATTCTGTGATAACTTCTAGATGAAGCTATCTCTTAATTTGGCAATAGATCAGCTGATATTCCATAGCCTCTTAATTGCACACACTAAAGAGGGAACGTTCTCCAATGCAAATGGAATCCTGGAACCCTAGGCTCAGTCTTCATAGAAGAAATTCTTCAAAAATCAATAATCAATAATCTATGCATACCTCAATAATGGCCTCCATGAGAAACCCTTATACCCTCAAAAAGATATGCTTGCCCTAATTAGGGTTTCTAATTAAAAATAGGCTAAATAATTAATATTTGATTAAATCAATCAAATATTAATATCTCCCTCAATACATGTCAGATCCTCGAACCGATCAAAGCAGGTGAATCAGGGAGTGATTTCGCACATGACCATACCAAAATAAAGGCGCTCTGTTGCATATCAAATATCCCTAAAAAGTAGGAGCTCAGGCCAAATGTGTCTGAAAGAGCCTGAATGAAAACCAAATGTAGAAATCCTATGAATCAAAGTCAAGCCAAGCTCCATTATGACCCTCTATCCATCCTATTAGCCTACAAAGGTCGCATAATAGGCTAATCATCAAGACTGTCAATGTCCATGAAAAAGGGGACATGACAATCCGCCCCTCCGAAAATTGCTTGTCCCCAAGCAATATCAGAATAATGAACTACTTGACCCACCTGGATCCCAAGGAAAAAGTTGTGTAACATCCTTCATGTCACCAATCAACCCATGTGAATGAATCATCAACATCAACAACATCAACAGTATCAAAATCAGAAACTAAAAAATTGCACTCGACACCCAAACAACTATCTGAAGACCAACTGTAGATGCTGGTAGAAGAAACCACTCTGTGGAACTCAAGCCAACTAAAATATCAACCCTGTCAAAATTCAAGTCCCTATCTAACTGATACTCACACCCAACTGGACCGTGGATATGACAATCATTGGTCCTTGAGTCACTGACACCAAAACTAACCTCTAGATGCAAAGAAAAATAAGGAGCATACCTCACCGTATGATGCTGGTAAGAACCCCCAAACTCTGCTACTAGCTCACTATTGCCAAACTGGGACTCAATGGATGGTTCCAATCTCGGCTCAACAAACATCACCTCAACATCCCTGTAAGGTAACATAGTAGAAAGGGTTTGTAAAATCTCCTCACCCAATCTGCTAATAGCACTAGTACCTCAGACAAGAACACCTTCTGTCATCTTATGTGAGTCCAGATGAACACCTGCACTATCCAGCAAATACTCCATGAATGGTTCAATGCAGTAAAAATTATATGTGGAAGCATCAACATACTCCCCCACACACCCCAAGTGATCTCTCTGTAAAGGTGGCACAACCAACCATACCACACTGTCATCCATGTGAGAATAATCAATCTAGAGACTCGACTCCACTGGTATCTCAAACTCATCAGAATTAGGTACTCCCAAATCTTGAACATGTGTATCAGCCTCAACAACATGCTCCTCAGCAACAACTGCAGGAATGTACTCATCACCAACCACCTCAATATACAAATGTTCATCCATACTCTGCAAATCAACTCCAAAGCTCATATCAATAGATGGAGTATCAAAAACTATAGCATCACTATCTAACTCTTCCATATGGAAAGAAACGACTGGTGAAACTAAGTCCTCAAAGCTGTCCATTGCATTCTCCTGAGTATCATCTGCAATAATAAGATCCTGGGACTCTTCTACAATCTCTGCCATAGCTGAAAGATCATCAACTCTCAGTGCACTAACATTTGAGCACACCTCTACACCCTGAGTGCAAGCATCTAACTCATCCTCATCTTCACTATCTCTTATCTCATAATAATCATAATAATTATGAGACATGTTGCTCTCTCGTCTAAGTGATCTGTAGTGCTCTCTCCTCAGCTTAACAAAGCAATCAAAAGGCAACAACTTCTAAACTCGAGGTGGTACTAACTCCCACTCCTCATTCACTATCATATACTATGTGGATTTGACTTTGAATGTAAGGCATGAAAGAATTTCATTCATCCTTCTCTGGGTTTCATCCAACTGCTTCAAACTATGTTCTAGCTTCTTCATATCATTGTCCCACTATTTCTGAGTATATGAAGTCATCATGATACTTTGCTAATTCAATCTACCCAAACTACCCAACAGGATGGCAAGACATTGGCTCTGATGTGCCCAACAAGATGGCAGGAATTTAGCTCTGATACCACTGTAATATCCCCTTCTAACAGGGAATATAGAAACACAAAAGCTCTAAACCAAGAATACGATTTTGCAAGATAATTTCAAATAAGTAAATAAATCACAGTAAATCTCTTATCTGCCAATCAAATATCTTTCACTTATTCAGATAATTACAATTGAGTCTCTATCATACAAATTCAATAATATGAAATACTCTGTCTTGAAACCCTGGCTTTTTGCAAATCTGGGACTGAAATCTGACTTCTATCTCATCTCGGCCTACTGTGTCGAACACACAGTCACCGTTGTCGGTCGATATACTGTCGACATCGGTCACTGGTGGTCCTTCTCTGCCGACATCGGTCTTCATTCGACCGATGTCAGTCACTGGAAATCTCTGTCTGCTGAGGTCGGTGTCTGTGTGGATCTGTACGGACCTGTACGATCTTCGTATGGCCGCCAATTAAGCACAACCTGTCTGTTTTCAACCCTGGATCTGAAGATATGTAGCTCTAATATAGAGGATATCTATCTGTATAACTTATTAAATTAAAACATTAAGAAATAAATACCTGGGATATCTGTAATAACTTCTGTGTGAAGTTATCTCTCAACCCTGTAAATTTTGTGATAACTTCTAGATGAAGCTATCTCTCAATTTGGCAATAGATCAGCTGATATTCCATAGCCTCTTAATTACACACACTAAAGAGGGAACGTTCTCCAATGCAAATGGAATCCTGGAACCCTAGGCTTAGTCTTCATAGATGAAATTCTTCAAAAATCAATAATCAATAATCTATGCATACCTCAATAATGGCCTCCATGAGAAACCCTTATACCCTCAAAAAGATATGCTTGCCCTAATTAGGGTTTCTTAAATTAGAATTAGGGTTTCTAATTAAAAATAGGCTAAATAATTAATATTTGATTAAATCAATCAAATATTAATATCTCCCTCAATACATGTCAGATCCTCGAACCGATCGAAGCAGGTGAATCAGGGAGTGATTCCGCACATGACCATACCAAAATAAAGGCACTTCGCTGCATATCAAATATCCCTAAAAAGTAGGAGCTTAGGCCAAATGTGTCCAAAAGAGCCTGAATGAAAACCAAATGTAGAAATCCTGTGAATCAAAGTCAAGCCAAGCTCCATTATGACCCTTTATCCATCCTATTAGCCTACGAAGGTCGCATAATAGGCTAATCATCAAGACTGTCAATGTCCATGAAAAAGGGGACATGACATATGCTCTGACACTAATGATCCACATCATGGGGCCTAAAACTAAGTGTGTAGGCTATAACTAAGTTTGGTTGTGTAGAGTAAATGTGTAAAGAGTATTCAACTGGAATAATCAAACACACATTCAATGGAACAAAAGTCTTACTTATAGGAAATATAGTTTCTATTCATAAATGAAAGAATAGGGAAAACATATTATAATATCTATAGTGGGTGTATGTAGAGTACATGTGTTGAGAAAGCTAACTATGTTATGATTGTGTAAAATGGCATTGATCTAGTTATGTTGTTAACTTTGGCCATATGTGTGTGTTATATGTATAACATGCATAATACAAGAGTAGTATTAACTATTGTATAACTAAAAAGGTAGATGTTGATAGGTTCATTGATATCTTATCAAATGTGGTAGTTGGTAATGGTTTGAATAATTAATATCTATGATATATTTAATGATTCCCAATCTCATGATCCTTGATTGGTGGCTAATAGCTAGTTGGGCCACATTTTGAATCACATGATTGAGGTAGGCTAACACATAGTTGTGCTAAGGTAGGTCCTAAAGGAGAAAGTGAGTATATTTTTATGAGGTGCACAAGACTATGATATTTGAGGTGAGTAATTAGGTGCATATACTACTATCTGAGGCAACCATTACATGAAATTCTAAAAGCAATCACATAACTTGTGCATAAGATTGTGAACAAAATTTAGGAAAAAGAGTGTGCATGATTGCATGAGAAGTGTGAGCTCTATGTAGTAGAAAAAATGAGAAGTGTGTTTATCTATGCAATTGTTACACATGGATCAATTAACCTTTATTTATAAGTTTTACCTCAACAATAAATTAGATCATGCTAGTTGATCTAGTTTTTTCTATGTTTACAGGTTTAGGATATTCAATCAACTAAATAATGCTGGTTGATATAATTTTATTCTTATAATTATAGAATTTCATATCCAATGATCTAAATCATGCTGGTTGACTCAGTCATTTTATTATTTTTTTAAATTTTCACTTACAGTTAACTAGATCAAATTGGTTGATCTAGTTCAATTTAATAGTCTTTACTTTTTTTAGCTTTCAGAAAACTAGATCGAGTTGGTCAATTTAGTTCAACTTAACAACTTTTATTTTTTATCTTTTATAAAATTAGATCAGGTTGGATAATTTATATTAATTTATCATTTTTAGTTTTAATTATCTATAGACTAAATCTAATGATTTGGTCCCATTTAATACTCATATTTTTCATATTTTTAACATTGCATGACTCAATTAGGACTAGAAAGTTCAATTAGCAATCAATTTTTTAGCATTTTTAGTCAACCAACAAAATTAACCTAGTTGATCTAGTCATATTTTATAGGTTCACTCTAAATGAGCTTCATATTTCAATTTTTTTTCAACTAATTCAATTTATCATTTTTGTATTTCTATTAAATTATTCATCATTTAAATTTTTAGTCTATCTTTACCAGTTTTTCAATTTTTTCAAATTGTACCACATAATCAACTAAGTTGACATGAAAAACTAAGTTCTGTGTTTTTTTATTTTACCAAACAAACTAGATCAACCTATTTTCACAATATATTATATCATTTTGACTAACTTTGTTAGGTTTTATTTGTAAACTAGATCAATCTAGATGATCTTTTTCTATGTTCTTTAAATTTTAGCATAAGTAAAGCAATTCACTTTCATTTATTAGTAATTAATCTCTCATTTGATTTGAAAAGGGTTGGTTTCTTGTTTATTTATTTTTTGAAATGACAAATTATTTTTTGAAAATTGATTTTCTCCTTTATTTTCACTTTGTCTTGATTTCCCTAGAAATTATGAACTGGCAGTTTTAAAACTAGTTAGCTACTATAATAAATGGATGCATGATACTGTGTTTATGATCCTTATTTATTATTCATAAATATCATGTTGTTAGGGGTTTTACATAATACTCATAGCCTTAGTATATATCTAAACATGGTATTTAGTTTCCATGTACCCCACGATATTTAAAAATGCCTAGGATTTCACTTTGAATTGAACCTTAGGAATCGAACCACCTATTTGATTATGTGGTGCATCAGTTAGAAGTTAATTTTGAGAAGTTAATTCTAGCTTACTCTTGAAATTGAGTTTAGTGGGCTATATAAATGACACTTCCTCCATAATTAGCACTTTGAAACATTGGGTTGTCACTATCTAATGGACATACAAGTATCTTTAGAATCCTAAAAGTCAATCAAAAAATTTCATACAACTTCTTGATCTTATTTTTGGATAAATTAGTTAGCATTAATAGTTATAGAATTACATTTTATACTTACTTCTTGCTATTATCTTTTTTATTTCAAATTATATTGACCAGCCTTACTACAATTATATGTTGTGTGGTAGATAGTTTGATATTATATTTGCTTTACTACTACCTTAAAAATTACATAGTTCAAATATTTGTTAATTTTTTTCTAGATTCAACTAAATTAACTGACATGACTTAGAATAATTCTTTCTCTATCTATAAAACTAAGTTGACCAGCTTGATTTAGTAGGATTTCATAAAATTATGTATTTTTAATACCTGTCAAACCAATTCAAACAACTCAACTTAGTAGGTTTCAAAAAACTTTATATTTTTCTACTTGTTAAACTAAGTCAACTAGCTCAACTTAGTAGGCTTTCAAAAAATTCTATATTTATCCTTGTCAACTAAGTTGACTAGCTTGATTTAGTAGGATTTTAAAATTTTCTATATTCCCCCCTATAAGACTAAGTCAACCAACTTTACTTAGTAGGTTTTCAACCATTATTCTATATTTCTCCAAATTACAATATATTGACTAGGTTGATCCCATTTCTCCTAGCTGACTTAGTTAATTTTATCAATCTTTTTTCCCATTTTCAACATTTTATCTTGCTATTCTCTTTACCACTCTGATTACCATCATGAAATCACCCATTAAGATCTTTATCCATAGACTTAACCCATTTCAAGTGTACATAGGTACTTCTTTCCTTCCTTCCTTAGCCACCCAAGAGGATAGCCCCTCATGGAAAAATTACTCACATCTCACATCTAGGTCAACATAATGCAAAATGGTCCACATCTCTCAAAATTATGATCTAGATGATCCCAACCTAAACAATACCATTTATAAACTATCTTACTTTATCATTGGAATAATTGATACCAACAAAAGGAATACTCATATAGGAAACCCTACCATGGGAAACCATCCTCTCACTAATCTAGGGGATACTCCTCTAATAAACTCCAACATTCTAATTCCCACTACTAGCAATCAAAACATACCTATTGATATAAATCAAATTATTGATCAAATGGTTTAATAAATTAATTATATCTAAATAACTAAGAATGATCAAATACTCCAAATGAAAAATCATATCCTATAAATGGAAATTCAAGATCCTATCATCATTCCTAAAAACAATCAAAATTTTATTCCTCATCCTCTTAGATATGCCAAGGGGAATATCATCCCTCAACCTATTATGCATAACATAATGCTTCAACATCATCAAAATAAACCTTTATCTCCATTCATAGTATCTATTATTGTTGAAAATATTTATCCAACCATTAAATATGATGGAACCAAAGACCCTAATAGTATTATTAAATCATTTGGAAATATATATAAGGATTGGGTCCAAACCAACACTTTTACTACCACTAAACTTCTTGTCAAAACTCTTATGAGAGATTCTCTAGAATGGTATAATCAACTTCCCCAACATTATATATGGTAGTTACAAGATATCATCAATGATTTAGTATATAATTTTAGTAAAATGAACTTCCTAAAAATTATCTTGGTCATTTTATCAATGCTAAATAATTACCTACCGAATCTATGCATACTTTTATCAAAATATGGAAATCACTAGCTTATAAAATAGATCACAACATGAATAAGGATAGTCTCTTAAAACTTTTATCACACCTTAAAACATTCTCTTCAATACTAGGTTGAAAATTTTTCCCATCAAAACTTAGAATAAGCTCTTGACTAAACCAAAAAATAAGATTTACTTATGAACTAATTTGAACCATATCATAATGTAATCAAGGATTTTTTCAACCTTTAACTAATGAAATCACTAGCACAAATTCTCAATCTATATCCCCTCTAATTAATATGGGAGTAGTCAATATCCTTCCCATCTACCCTTGATGGTGTCAGAAATGAAGATAATTTAATCTCCATATAAACATTTCATCTATAACAATAATAATCTTCCATCATGGTATGATCCAAATAAATTTTTTCGGTTTCATGCTAACATAGGCCATTTTCATGAAACATGTCATGGACTTATAAAGTTTGTAGTTTACTTTACGTTAGGTGATATATTTGATCATGACACTATGATTATACTTTGAAACTTTTATTATCTTAAATCTTCTCAAAAGTGATTTTTTTCCAAATTTACAAATTCAAAATATCAAAATTTTCTTTTCTTAGACCCCAATAAACAACATTCTAACAAAGATGTTTATGCCATTGATGTTGATTGTGATAAATATTATACCAATTATCAATATGTGAATACAAAAAAATCCAAATATCATTGCATAATTTCTCATAAATATCTTATTACCAAACTTAAAAAACCTTTTACTGATGATTAACTACTTAAACATACTACCACTTCTCAACCTATCTCTTTTAAACCATCCACTAGTGATGATCCAACTCTGTTAGTGGACCCACATATACTTCCAAAAAATACTCCAATTAATCAAACTAAACCTCATGATCATCCTTATTCTAAATCACACTAGAATTTCTTAGATGAACTTAATTTTATGCCTTGTAAAATTCCTCTCATGGAATTAATGCAAACTTCTCCATATCATCACAATTTTCATATTCAATAACTCCAGAACATAGAAGAAACTACATATAATGAATCCAAATTACCTCTTGATACTCATCAACCCATACAAGTTCATTTTATTGAAATAATATCATTTACCAAACCATCCACTAAATTTCTAGAAGAAGTTATGATAAATGATGACATTCTCTTTTAGGCTTATGATCCACCCATTTTCATCAAAATTGGCATCAATAGTACTTTAATTAGAAAAATTTTGGTTGGTGAAGTATTGATTATCAATGTAACATCTCTTTATTTAATTAAAAAAATTGGATAATTTAAATAATACCTCAAACAAACCTAACTCATGGGTTGTAGATTTGACAGAACTAAACAAAAACTAGTTGGCTGCATTTGGCTCCATCTTACCATTGGAACCAAGACCATCCACACCAAACTTATGGTACTTGAACTTAACCTATCTTAAAAAATTATTTTGGGATGTCCTTGGACTCATTACATGTAATATATTACATCCTCTAGTAGATACTATATTAGATTCATACATAATGGGAAATATTACAAACATGAGGCTGATTGTAAGCCCTAGGGTATTTAACTTCCAAATCATAAATATTAATACGATATTCCTAATATCACCCACATAAATAGTCTTCCTCTTCTTGATTTTTTAAATATGATTTCAAATTTACATATAAATATTTTAGATTTAGATGATGAACCCAATGAACTACAAAACATTTACAATACCACTCAATTACCTCCCTATATTTCAAAATGGCTCCCCCTTATCTTCTTCCATGAGATAGAACCATTATTTTAATAGATGACACTATTAATATCCCCCATGTAATGCACATGTAATTTATTACATAGAATATGATTTTTCTTACAATGAATATGGGGCATCCAAACTATTTCAAGGTCTTTTAACCATGTCACCTCATAATTTATTTAATATGGGATTATCCAATACAAATATTCCCACTAAAGTAAATACATTACTATATCTCCATCCTATGATGATACATACATTATGGTGTAAACTCTATCTTGAGATTTATATGTATTATATTATCAAAAGACATTATTAAAAATGCATGCCTTCAATAATTATGTTCATTTTATTCACATATCCTATGATAGTGAATTAGAACCATAAGGCTATATACCACCTATCAATTTACCATTGATAAAAACTCCATGGGTCATCAAGATATGAAACAATTTAATATAATTAAACCTCTAATTATTCATCAAATAAATTTATTAAATAAATATACAACACATATAATTTATCCTAATACATAACCAAGTTCTATGTCCACTATATTGATACCAACATCTACTGAATAATCTCACACACATACTCCTAAAATTACCTTAGATGCACAAGCTACAACCATTCGACAAATACATTCTGAACTTGATAAACATGACAATCAAATTATAGATATTAAAATAAATGTTTAATATTATGGAAATTTACCCACACTCCCTAAAAATTAATCCATATTATAACTAATCCATGCTTTCAAACCTCAACTCCCACACCAACATCACAAACTAGGTCATTTTGAAAAAAAAGACTCCTTGTTTCAATAATTTCATTGCCAGTATTGACCCTTATACAGATCCTATTTATTCACTCCTTCCCATTCCCTAACATTTCAAAGATATAAATGTTATTCATATTTAAAAAACCATAGAAATTAATTACCAAAAAACTACCATCCCTTGACCTATTCTTCTCTCCAAATAACTTCATCCTCTGAAACATGATAATTTTAATTTATTATTTAGTAAATATAATGGAACTTTCACATCGTCATATGAATATATTATCAGTTTTGACCCTAGTATTATAATACATAATATCATTAATTATCCTAATGCCAAAACTGTGCATCAAAAGCAATGTAAATTTCTTCTTGATATTTCCATCTTATGTCATAAAAAGACTCCTAGATGCTAAATTCACAGAAACTATTGACTAATCTGATTGGGTTTCCAATATTGTTCTTGTAAGTAAGAAAATAACCATGGTGATAATCATATATATATATATATATATATACTTTCATAATCTTAAATTATCTTTTCCCAAAGATAACTTTCCCTTACCATCAATTGATGCCATCATCGATTCTACCATTGGCTGCAAAATGATATCTCTCATGGATCGTTTATTAGGATATAACAAATTCACATTTATCTCTAATATAAACATAAATCCATGTTTACAATATAATTGGGCACCTATTTTTATGTCAAAAGGCCTTTTGGTCTTAAAAATTCTGGTGCCACTTATCAACATGTCATGACCCATATTTATCATGATCTCATACATAAGATTATCAAAACCTATGTAAATGATCTTATCACCAAATCTAAGCATCATGAAAACATATTCATGATATCACTATCATATTTGATTGTCTCATTAAATATAAATCTATATTCCATCCTTACAAATGTATTTTCAGTGTCACACTGGTAAACTCTTAGGCTTTCTAGTTTCTCTTGAAAGAATTGATGTGGATTCAACTAAAATCAAAGTTATTTCCAACATGACTATTCCATGTTTTATTCTAAATATACAAACATACCTTGATAAACTTGTAATAATCTAATGCTTCATTCTTGAGATGGTTTATCATAGTTATTTAGTCAATTACCCTCTTAATGAAGATATAGATCTAGAATGGACTGATCCATGTCAAAAATAATTTGATAGTATGAGAAAATCACTCCTACATTCTCCCACTCTTTTACCTCCTTCCAATGATCAACTTATCATCTTTTACACTTACTCTACTCCCATATTAGTTGGTGAAATGCTTTCCCAACAAGATGTAATAGGCCATGAATATGCCATATATTATATTAGTTGTGCTTTAATAGATTACAAGACATGATATACCAACATCAAATGTGATTATATCTCCATTTATTGTATAACTAAAAATCTTTGCCACTACACACTTTACCAAACAACTTATGTCATCATCCATTCCAATCCTCTTCGTAACCTTTTCTCAAAATATTTCTTACCTAGTGATTGAATTAGTAAATGGATGGTACTCTTGATCAAATTTTACTTATGAATCATTACATAAAAATTAGTTAAATTCAAATTAATTATTGAAAAAATTGATATAGCTCTTATCTAATCCATTGATCATCTTAAAAATACTCTTCTTGATGAATAAATATTATACATTGAAGGTCTTAACCAACTTATTTCACTCAAAGATTATTTCCACAATTTTATGGCTGATCTTGAGATAAATAATCTTGATGATCCAAACACTAAAATTTCTAAACCAAAATCCAATGCCATCATTGAAGAATTACTTGAAGTTAAAATTGACGTATATGAAGATACTTGGACCCCTCATTTTTATGGTAATAAATGTCCTTAAGGAGTTGGGGTAGGATTTGTCTTAGTTGATCCTCCTGACAAAGTTGTACCTCTCACTTTCTAATTAACCTTCGATTTTACTAAAAACATATTTGATTATAAATATCTCATCTTATGAATGTGATCCACCATTGATTTATATATCCCTTACCTACATATTTTAGGAGATTCATGACTAATTTGTTGCCAAGTTAATGGTGACTATAAATGTAAGAGTGAAAATATTAACACTTACCATCAAATTTACATCACTCTTTCTCAATAATTAAAATCCTTCACTATAGAACCAATTCCATGAGGGTATAATTCCATAGATAACTCAATCACTTAATTTGCCTCTCTTTTTCATCCTCATTAATCTCTTCATGATTACCAATTTTTCATCTATATACATAAATCACCATCTTCATTACCAACCATAAATAATTACCTCATCTATCACATTGAGGCTATAATTATTTAACAAATCCCTGGAATAAAAAAATTATACAATTTATTGAATACTGTACTTATCCTATTAACATTGATTCTTGTGAAAAAATTAGAATTCATAAACAAGCCTACAAATATGTATTATGACATGACATATTATATATTGAAATAATGAACGTACCTTGATCTATTGTGTCACTAAATATAAATTTCCTTCTCTCCTTGAATAAGCACATGGGGGAATTTATGGTGGTTGATGCAATAAAAATGATACAACTTAGAAATTATTATACATGGGGTACTTCTAGGACACACTTAAAAAATATGTTATCATATTTTCCAAAAAATACAATCCCTACCAGTTATATGATGACATTTTTCACTCTCCTCTAACTAAGATTTGAACATTAGAATCCCCTTGCATTTTTTTAATGTGGGGATTAGATCTCATTGGTAAATTACCTCATTCTCAAAATGGTGTCTTCATCATCATAACCACTAAATATTTCACCAAGTGGGTTGAAGTTATGCCCATTTTTACTATCATATATATCATCATATCTAAATTTATACTTAATTAGGTCTTTTGTCACTTTATAATTCACAACACTATCATTTCTTATAATGGTGGTAATTTAAAGAATAAGGACATGAAACAACTATGTTCTAACTTAAAAATCATGCATAAATTCTCAACACCTTATCATCCTAAATGTAATGTCCAAGAAGAAGACACTAATAATATTATTAAAAAAATATTACAAAAGACAATTTGAGATTCTTATTTTGACTGACATTTAAAACTTTATCCTACCCTTTGGATTTATTTCACTAGCATTCATATTGTTACTGTGGAAACACAATTTTATTTAATATATGATTTTGAATCTATTTTACCTCTATAATTTGAGTACTATCCTTACACATCCTTCTTGATAGTAATATCTTGATGAATAACTTTTTAAGGCTTGTTTACATATTTTATACCTTCTAGATGAGTGCCTTCTAGGTGATTTACAACATCGACAATACAAAGATCAAATTGCCATACAACACAATGAAAAATTCAAACTTAACACCTTAAATATTGGTGACTTAGTCCTCAAATTAGATTATATCCATGATAAGGAAAGTATGCTTAAAAGTGGCAGGGAATTTACTTGGTCAAAGACATTCTTGGTCTTAGTAATTACAAATTACAAACTAATGAAGGACATATTTTCAAAGAACCCACTAATGCTTAATTATTAAATAAATATTTTTATTAAATGATTTTTTTTGATACTATTATTATTTTACACGTCTTTCATATATTTATATACGCTATGGTGATAATAATTCTTGTAGGTTTTCCAAACCTTTCCAAAGAATAACATTTCATAAATTTAATTAGCCTTAGTTCCTATTTTTGGTCCTTTGGTCTATCCACATTCCTTCATTTAATTCATGAGTTACATAATAAGACCATGGATATGACCCAACTATTCTCATGAATATTTTTTTTGTTTCTAATATTGGATTCTAAATCTATTTTAGGTCATTAGTTCATTGCTTTAATTTCTTACCTATTTAGGTTTTATTTTGTGAGATACAATGTAAGACCTTAGATAGGACTAGGCCTTCCTCATAAACTAATTTTATGTTATTTTTTATTTTTACACCTATTCAATTTATCCTTTGTGAGTTGTAGTAAAAGACCTCAAATAGGACCAAGCTTTCCTCATAAATATTCATCTTCTAAACTACTTTTTTATATTATCTTAGCTAAGTGTCTTCCTCAAAAAATAAGGAAATGGTTGAGAGTTGTGACTTCATACTCTTAAAATCAGCCATATTCTTTTTTTAGTATAAACTTTAACAAATCTATTTCACATGTCTCCCTTTAGTTACACTATACCTTATGATGATAATTTTTACTTACTTGTCACTATACCATTTTCAATTTTTTTTCAATCATTCCATGTTCACTTCCATCACCTCTCCCTTGTTACATTCCTATATGGGCACACGAAGGTTAGTTTCAAGATAACACTCTCATCTATCGATCAAGTAAATAAGTCTTAGACACCATACTCTCTAAGATATTTTATCTAGATACTAAGTGTAATTTATTTAGTGATAGTAATTTTTAAAACCCATGTTTGGTTCTTTGAGTTTGTATGGATGAGGAACAAATAAAATTCATAAACATTAAAAAGTTAAAATCACACCAAAAGACATGATTATTATTAGGTACATCTCCTATCCTAGTTGAATCTGAAACTCCATAGTTGGCCTCATTATAGAGATGAGGTCCATTATGGTGTGGTATTACAATGGAATAGGGTAGGAGGTATCATAATTTCAAAAATATATTTATAATACTTACCCAATTTCTCATACAAGTACCCAATATTCATAGTAGACTGATGACTCTATAAAGGGTCATGAGGAATGGGGAACACATTGTGAGAAGGTAGGACCATTTTAATTTTTCATTGATATATAGCCTTCATGGGATGATATTTATAATTCACTCTTTAATCCAAATTTTAGTGGATATGGTAATTTGTATAGAGCCCTTAATATCAAAATATTTTTTCCTTGCCCACTTGATTTTAGTGTCTTATTTTTGATAAAGATTATTCACCTTGGTTCCACCTTCATTTCCCCCACCACCCATTTCATATCCCCCTTGTAGGTAAGTTTTTTTCTAAATATTTCTAAACTTCTCTACTTCCTTTTCTTTATCTCTTTTAGACATGCTCAAATTATGATTATTTTAGTTAATCTATCATTATAAAAGATGCTACATCTTTGACTGGTCATGAGATCCTTTCTTAATCATTACTTTATCCTTCTAAAATTTCCCTTGATTATGGTTTTAAATCTGAGTATTCTCATCTACTTTTTGTGAGCCATTTTTGTTTCATTCATTTTAATTTACATTTTTCATTATCGATTGAGTTTGGATTGTTACTTCTCTTTCATCAATATTGTTTACATTTCTACTATTTTTCCATCTTTGTTTAAGGATGTATTTTTAATTCTCTCACATTGATGTTGATGACATTATTTTTAGTTTCATATTACTTGGTTTGATTTAGATTATTATTTTCTTACCTCAGGTATAGTTTTTGGGTTTGTCAGTCATTTAATAGCCTTGGTTTTTTAGTTACCTGCTTTAATCTCATTTTATCTATCTCCCTTGGTATTTTGGTACTAACTTAGCTTTTATTATCCTAGCTAGCCAATATTCCAAGTGATTTATTTAGTTTTTAAATATTTCATATATTTTTATTTCCCTACATTTGTTTGGTTTTTATATTTATCCTTGTATCCTTAGGGTTTGTCCAAATTAGTTAATGTTACCTCTACAAACAAGACTACAAAGATAGTCAACAACCATTTAGTGATAAAGGTAAGATAAGTAATGTATATGGTACTTTTAATTATTTCCAAAAATCTCATACTATAATTTCAATTTAAATTATATTTATTTTACATTTTTTATTTTAATTTTTTAGCTTAGCATTGTGTGTTGCTATATTAATTTTTGAATCACCATCCCATGTTACAACTATGTGACATGTGATGAGTTTCGAGTGGGGCATAGGTACACACACAAAATTGTTTTTAAACTTAATAATTTATTGATGTTTTCTCTCTCACAAAAACTTTTCAAGTTATAATCTCTCTGAGTACATGTTTTAAAGGGTGAATTTGGAAAGGTGTGGGAATACCATTGGTGCTTCACAATATTGTTGCTCAAATCTATCATTACCTAAATCCATTATAAATCCTATTTATCTAACTCCTTGAGTAATCCAAACCCCATATACACATTTACCTAAGAATTTATACTTTTAGTATCCCTTAACTAAGCAAACACCCTCTTTTATGACAAGATTGACTAGGTCAATCTTCTTAAAAAATACTAAGCAAATGTTATGAAACTAAGTCATCTGGTTTGAATTAGTTCAAGGCTTAATGGTAACCTTTTATAACTAAATAGATTAACCAAGATGATCTTTTTGGCTAAAATTTTACAAGTGTTAAGTCTTATCCATTGTTATAAATATAAGGCTCATTTAAATCTAATAGGGAAGAACATTCATTTTAGAATCATTAAAGTTTAAAATTCTACTAAACCTATATTTGAAGGAGCCATTTCTTAAGGTTTTCATTGGATAGAATTTTTTTGTATTATGGGAAGCCTTAGATGCAAAATAAGAGTATTTTAGCTTATAATTAATTTATATAGTGTGATCCATAAAAATCAATAATAACCTCTTGAAAAGTACCATTGGTTAAGGGAGAGATTAAGACTCAATAAGTTCACCCAAGGTGTGTATTCCTAACTATTGATATTTCATTTGATAGATAGATATTGTGTAAGTAATATGTTTTGAATGTATAACTCCTTGCTTAGATTAATCTATACTTAAAATTAGTGTAGATAGGGTTTTATTTACTTTCCATCTTCCATTTTGGGTGATTTTTTCCACCATTTTCCTATCATGATCCCTTAATTATTATTTTTTATGTATAAATATCTCCATATGTGCCATACGATTTGGTGATCACTAGATTAGTTTTATTTCATTTACGTAGACTTAGCCATAGTTATTGCATAGTGTCATTTTCCTAGAGGATTTGGAACCCTCTCCTTTGGTGTGGTGTGGTAATTTATCCCTTGGTTAGGTTTATCAGTTCTAATTTGGTCATGATCTTGATATAGAAATGTATTTTAATGGATTCTAGTTAATTATCTTATCTGATCTTAGATTTTACTAAGATAAGTTATAGATCTATCCTAATTTATTACACACAATAGATAGGTTTATAACTAAAAGGTTAAACTATGATGGATATTTTCTAAGTATACAAGATGAGTGATACATAAATCAAATTTTAATATCTACATTTCCTTCCATTTAATTTAGTAATAAAATTTCTAGTTTAAAATAAATAAATGCATATCTAGGTGTGTATAACACACCTTGGCTTTACATTAACCCAACTTGAGTGCTTTATTGGTGATTGACTTGAAACCAAGATTATGTTATAGTATATAATCAATGGATGAAATATAAATTTTAAATAATTTTAAATGCTTGAAATTATAAAGATTAAGGTTAGGAGTACACTTGTGTATTGATGCAACCATCTTGCCTATTGATAATTTGATTTGAATGGATGCCTAATTATGAAGCATTGATCATGAGATTAGGAAAAATATAAATGTGCAAGTGTATGTGTATTTATATATTTATTTAAAGGTGGATTAAGACACCCCCATTTAAAATATTTCATCTTAATCATACAACCCAAATATGTGCATGATTTGGCAAGTGTGAGTGATTTAATCAAATTACAACATACATCTAGTGAGGGTGTATGATTTAATAAAATCAAACTTATAAGTCTATCAAAGTTATATGATTTAATCAAGTCTAACTTATATTATTGGTAATATTGAGTTATTTAATCAACTCAACCTTCCAAAAGTGAACCATCTATTGTAGTAGATTGGTTGAATAACAATCCATAAAAGTCTAACCTGCGTATACTAATAATAATCCATAAAAGTATTGAAATTGGGAAAATAATTTAATTTTAAAATTTCAATATTCATATAGTTATCAAGTTATAATCTTGGTATATTAATAACATAAATGTATAAAGTTATACCACAAATGTGTATCTGAATCATATACTATGAAATCTAGTAGATTTGAAATTGAGGCAAGTATGGAGAACATGTTTACATAACATTCCCCATTGTAATATAGATAATTTGAAAACTAGTGTAAATGTGGAGAACATGATTTATACAACATGCCCCCATTATAATTTGGAGAATATAAGAACTGGTGTAAAATGTGGATATGTTTACATAACATGCCCCCACTATAATCTAGATAATTTAAGTACCAAATAAGTGTGGAGGTTATATGTTTTTGACATTCACAAAATAAAATATGAAATTATGAAAGTGTGGAAGCCATGCACTATGACATGCCCTGCCTAATATGCTCCTCCATTTTAAGGTCATGGGAAGTATAATCTGGTAGTTACTTTACCTCAAAAGGATAAGATAACTATATAATCTATGTATGGATTTTGTAACATATAGGAGTAACATGTCTAGGTAGATGTATCATTTTGGGTACATAATATGTGATCACATAAAACCCTAAGATGCATGATTTATATCATGGAAAATTCTAGAGAGTAAAAATAAAAGATCAAAAATCAATGAAGCACACACAAAAGAGCACTCAAAATCAAAGTAATAATAAATGGTCTAAGGTGACCTCATACAAGGGACACATTCAAATGATTATAAATTGAAGGGATATGATTTATTCAAATATCCACATATAAAAAATAATGACATATTCAAATTCAAAAATAGGTAAACATGACATAAGGGAAATAATAAATGGGGAATATTCAAATGCTCCAACATGTAAAATAATATAGGATAATAACAAGTAAGGAAAATAGGCAACCAACATGAACATAACATACTAGTTCCTAAACATATGTGTTTGAAATCATTGTTCAGTACATAACATATCAAGTACAATGTGAAAGGTATAAACATGGATAGAGACTTGTGTAAGTATATAAGCTCAAACATGCTAATGAAAAGTGATCATAAAATAATGAGGCCTGTATGTATAATGATCAAAGAATTAAATATCATGGATGGGAGTATAAGGAAATCCAAACATATATATGTTAATATATAATCTACCTAGGTATGTCTATATCACACTAAAATGAATCATGAAACACATATATATTGAATGAATGATATGATATCTAATAACATGGAGAAAACAAACAAACACACACACACACACACACACACACACACACACACACACACACACACACACACACACACACACACACACACACACACACACACACACACACATGCACATGCACACGCACACGCACACGCACACACACACGCACACGCACACGCACATGCACACGCACACGCACACATGCACATGCACACGCACATGCACATGCACACACACACACACACACAAGAAATAGTGCAACTAGGAACATACTAATATTTTTTGGTATTTTTGAATTATTTTATTTTTTGGTATATATTATGTAATATATTTATGTAAGTTCATAATTTTCATTAGGTTTTTAAGAGGTTTGCCTTCAAGTGTAGCTAGGCAACACACACCTTTGCCTAGTTTTTCTAAAATTATGAATGGTCCCAACCAATTTGTTTTGAATTTCCATTTCTTATCTTTATATACATTTTTATTTTTTGATTTTATTTTATCACTAGGTAACTCACATAAAATTCATGTGTCCAAACATTTTTCTATATGTGTTATTGACATGATCATGATAAAATTATAAGTGTTTAGTTGATTAAGTGCATTTTGTACTCAATTATTCCAACTGATGTAACTATTTTTCATGATAGTCATTATCTCTTATAATATCCTTGAGAAAAACATGCAAGGATTGGATTAATATTTTAATTGTTAAAAATTAATCTATACCATAAACTAATGAATAAGGTGTGGTCTGACTAGGTGTGAGAACACTAGTGTGATATATTGATAAAACATACACCATTTGCCGATGTCAATTAGTATTGTATCATTCAACTATTTTTCCAAGTATTTTCCAAATAGTTTTGTTTTTTGCTTCTACATATCCATTACCCTTTAGGTAATTAGGTGTAGAAAATTTACATTTGATTTTTTACTTTCTAAAAAAATGTTTTACTTTTTCATTTTTAAATGATGATCCATTATCATAAATAATTATTGAAGGGATGCTAAGAAATGAAATGATATTGGTCATAGAAAAACCTACATATGTCATCCCTTGTGGCAAACTCAAGTGGATTACCTACACCCACATTGTAAAACATTCTATAACTATGATTATGAATTTATGCCCATTAGTGGACACATGATTTATTTTGACAATCAAATCAAATCTCTATAAGGAGAAAGGACATGGTGAAACAATAAGTTGTAACTCATGATATAAAACATGGTTTAAATTACTATTTTTTCATTGTACATATAATTTATCATGTTTAATGCATTCTTATTCCATTTTAGGTCAATAGTAACACTATCATAGTAATTTTTGGGACATGACCCTACCATTTAAGTGTCCTCCACACTCAACATCAAGTATTTATAGAAGTGTAGTGAATGCCTAATATTTATTTAGGAATTGAAGTAACTGTCCATTAAACCCTTGATTAAAAAATCACTGTTGATAATAAAATAATGAAATACATCTCATTGTAATTTTTGTAGTTTACATCAGATTTGGATACTTGAATTGACATAGGTGTTTAGATTTGACATAGGTGTCTTATACGAAATATTGACTAGATTTGGATGCAACCAATTGGAGCCTTCTACATTTTTTCACCTTTATTATGATGTCTTCAGATCGCATATACATTATTTTGATTTTTGTCAAACTATCAAACCCTAACTTATTCAATCCTAGAGTGTCTATAAAAAAATGGGTTAGTGGGCTCATAGTGTCGAGATACCTAAATGACCCCTCTATCAATGGGAACTTACTACATAACCAATACTCTAAATAAGGCCTTAGACTTAGGTTTTTTTCCCCTAGGTGTTAGATTGTGTGTGCACAAAGATGTAATGTGTGATAAGCATAGACATGTAGAGACTTAGTTTGTAACTTAGAAAATATGTTTCATGAGATTACATTTGAATGATTTAGACTTGTGGAAATACTTATCCTATGATTTATATAGAAATAGGGATAAATAGGATAGGTTTTCTCACTTGAATGTTTGATTAAGTGATTCTAGGTATATTGCCTTATGAGTTGTATGTGATTTATAGGTGATAAATAAATGAGGGTTGATTTTGTATATATGTACCAATCCCATTTTAAAATATCTCACACTAAATAATTTAGTATAAAATTTAGGATAAATTTCATTTGTAATTTGGATGTGTTTTGGGCACTGGACACTTTTTAGGAAAGGTGGACACTTGCATTAACATGGGTGTCTGTCTAGGAAGCTAAAAAATAGGTATAGGTCCAAAATTGGTAGTGAAAGATAATTATAAAGATTAGATATTTTTTAAAAGTATAGAAGCCCTAGTCATCAGAATAAAAATGGTTAGACTAAGAGATAATAAAATTAGGCACAAAGAGATAGTGAACATGAGCCTTTCAGTAATATGTAGGTTTATAACTTAAAGTTACATTAACCTAAATTTATACATGCATGGTATCTATAGTTGAGGGGTATTATATTAGATTTTTCATAAATATGATTAACTAATATAATTATTAGGCCAAAAAATTTCAACTCAAATACATGATTTTCTAAATTTATATAACTAAGATTGCTAAAAATTTTAAATGAAAATTGTTGGTAGATATTGCAATAATAGGGAACAATGATACTTAGTTGGTTTAATATTCTCATGCATGTATGATATATAATATTATGGAATTTAATTTGAATATTATCTTATAATATTCATTAGATTCTAGGAATATTCTTTCTATGAAATTAGGTGCTTACTTTAGATCTGAATAATTGTGTTCATGTAGGTGTCTAACTTTGATGTATATGACCTGTATGGAATATTAATTATATTTAGATGTGACCAATGGGATCCTTATAAATTTTATGTCCCATTTACTTTTATTTATTTATATCAAATTCATAGGATGCAACTCTTTGTCAAATGATCAAACCCTAGTTTATTCACCTTTAGAGTGACTATGGGAAAAATGGATTAGTGGGCTCATGATGTCGAGCTGACCTAAGGATCCCTATATAAATGGGTGTTGCATACATATAAAATAATTAAAATAATGCCTCAAACTTATGTATCTCTCCCCTATGTTTTATATTATATGTGTTCGAAGCTATAATGTGTGTTAAGCATAAACATGTAGTGACATAGATTGTAAATAGGAAAATATGCCTCATCGGATGCTCTTATGAAGACTTCATACCTATGGAAATGTTGATCCTATGAATAATATAGAAATATGTATGAATAGGGTAGGTTTTATAAATTGAATTATTGATTGAGTGCTTCTTGGTAAATATCCTTGTGAGTTATATGTGATTTATAGGTGAAGAATGAGTGATAATTGATCTTGTATATATACAATTCCATTTTAAAAATATATCACACTAAATAACTTAGTAAAACCTTTAGGATAAATTTCACTTGAAAATTTGATGAATTTAGTGCACTGGACACTTTTTAGTAAAAGTGGAATCTTGCATTGAAGTAGGTGTATATTTGGGACACAAGTGTCCATGAAGCTACAAAACAAGTATAGGTCCAAAATTAGTAGTGAAGGATAATAATCAAGTTTAGAGATTTTTTCATAATATATAAGCATTGTTCATAAGAATAAAAATTGTTAGACTAAGAAATATGTAATTTGGGCATAAATATATAGTTGATGTGAGTCTTTTGGTAGTGGGTGTACACACACAACATTATTTTTAAACTTTATCTTTTACCTATTGTAGGAAAAAATGTTGGGAATCCTCCACCTAGTAGTCCTCATATCAAAAATTATAATAATTATAGTCAAAATACTCCTATATCTAGTTCCCAAGTTCTTACAAAAGTGGTTAAACAAATAACCCTTATGCAAGTTTCTAACAAAAATTAGTTGCCCTAAATGTAAAACATATTTTTAAAATGGCCAATTAATATCCTCCAATAGTTGTAAATAAAATAAGTCAGAATTTCATTCCTCTTCCTCTTAGAGATGAAAATATGGATCTTATCCCCCAACCAATAATCCAAAATAAGATACTATACAATCTTCAAAACAAACCTATGGCTCCATTCATTGTGTCCATGGATATTGAAAGTATTTTTCCAACTATCAGATATGATGGGACAATTTATCTTTCCTTACATTTTATATAATTTGGTAACTTATTTAAGGAGTGGATTTAGAAAAACATCTATAAAGGCAAAAATATAGTAAAAAATTTAATTGGAGATGTGTTAAAATGGTATAATCATCATCCAATTCACTCAATTACACAACTAGAAGACATAATCAATGCTATAGTGAAATTATGCAACATAAAAAGCTTCCTATGAATAGCCTTAAAAACCACATTAATCATAAGAAATTACCTAAGGATGGATATGTTTTTAATATTCATATAGTTTTTGAGTTAGAATCTTGGTATATTAATAATATCAATGTATAAAGTTATATCAAAAATGTGTATCTGAATCATATACTATGAAATCTAGTGGATTTGAAATCAGTGCAAGTATGGAGAACATGTCTACATAACATTCCCCCATTGTAATATAGATAATTTGAAAACTAGTTTAAATGTGGAGATCATGATTTATACAACATGCCGCCATTATAATCTGGAGAATCTAAGAATTGGTGTAAAATGTGGAGGACATGTTTACATAACACTCCCCCACTATAATCTAGATAATTTAAGTGCTAAATAAGTGTGGAGATTATATATTTTTGACATGCACCAAATAAAATATGAAATTATGAAAGTGTGGAAGCCATGAAACTATGAAATGCCCCACCTAATATGTTCCTCTATTTTAAGGTCATGGGAAGTATAATCTAGTAGTTACCTTACCTCAAAAGGATAATATAACTATATATTCTATGTATGGATTGTGTAACATATAGGAGTAACATGTCTAGGTAGATGTCGCATTCTGGGCACATAATATGTGATCACATAAAATCCTAAGATTCATGATGTAGATCATGGAAACTTCTAGAGAGTAAAAATAAAAGATCTAAAATCAATGAAGCACACACAAAAGAGCACTCAAAATCAAAGCAACAAGAAATGGTTTAAGGTGACCTCATATAAGGGGCATGTTTAAATGCTTAACAATCTAAGGGATATGATTTAGTTAAATGCCCATAAAGCATTGAATGACATATTTAAATTCTAAAATAGGTAAACATGATATAGAGGAAACAATAAATGGAGCCTATTGAAATGATCCAACATATAATATAATATAGGATAATAACAAGCAAGGAAAATAGGCAAACAACATGAACATAACATACTAGTTCTTAGACATATGTGTTTGTAATCAATGTTAAGTACATAACATATCAAGTACAATGTGAAAGGTATAAACTTGGATAGAGAATTGTGTAAGTATATAATCTCAAACATGCTAATGGAAAGTGATCATAGAGTAATGAGGCATGTATGTATAATGATCATAGAAGTAAATATCATGGATGGGGGTAGAAGGAAATCCAAAAATCTATATGTTCATATATCATGTACCTAAGTATGTCTATATCACACTAAAATTAAGCATGAAACACATGTATATTAAAATGAATGATATGATATTTAATAACATGGAGCAGACGACATATACATAAGAAATAGTGCAACTAGGAACATGTTGATATGTTTTGGTATTTTTAAATTATTTTATTTTTTTGGTATATATTATGTAAGATATTTATGTAAGTTCATAATGTTCATTAGGTTTTTAAGAGGTTTTACTTTAAGTGTAGCTAGGCAATACACACCTTTGCCTAGTTTTTCTATAATTATGAGTGGTCCCAGCCAATTTGTTTTGATTTTCCCTTTCTTATCTTTCTATGCATTGGTATTTTTTGATTTATTTTATCACTAGGTTACTCATAAAATTCATGTGTCCAAACATTTTTTTATATGTGTTATTGACATGATCATGATAAAATTAAAAGTGTTTAGTTGATTAAGTGCATTTTGTACTCAATTATTCCAACTGATGTAACTATTTTTCATGATAGTCATTATCTCTTATAATATCCTTGAAAAAAACATGCAAGGATTGGATTAATAGTTTAATTGTTAAAAATTACTCTATACCATAAACTAATGAATAAGGTGTGGTGTGACTAGGTGTGAGAACACTAGTGTGATATATTGATAAAGCATACACCATTTGCTGGTGTCAATCAGTACTCTATCGTTCAACTATTTTTCCAAGTATTTTCATAATAGTTTTTTTTTTGCTTCTACCTATCCATTACCCTTTGGGTGATTAGGTGTAGAAAATATACATTTGATTTTTTACTTTAAAAAAATGTTTTATTATTTTATTTTTAAATGGTGATCCATTATAAAAAATAATTGTTGAAGAGATGCTGAAAAAGGAAATGATATTGGTCATAAAAAACCTACATATGTCATCCCCTATGGTAAACTCAAGTGGATTGCCTCCACACACATTGTATTTTTTATAACTATGATTTTGAATTTATGCCCATTAGTGGACACATGATTTATTTTGACAATCAAATCAAATATCTATAAGGAGAAATGACATGGTAAAATAATAAGTTGTAACTCATGATATAAACCATGGTTTAAATTTCTATTTTGGCATTGTAAATATATTTTAGCATGTTCAATGCATTCCTATTCCATTTTAGATCAATAGTAACACTATCAAAATAATTTTTGGGACATGGCCCTACCATTGAAGTGTCCTCCACACTCACCATCAAGTATTTATAGAAGTGTAGTGCATGCCTCATATTTGTTTAGGTGAAGTAACTATCCATCAAACCCTTGATTAAAAAAATCATTGTTGATAACAAAATAATAGAATGCCTCTCATTGTAGTTTGCATTAGATTTGGATACTTGAATCAACATAGGTGTTTAGCTTTGGCATAGGTGTCTTATACAAAATACTGACTAGATTTGGATGTGACTATTTGGAGATTTCTAGGTTTTTTTCAACTTTATTATGATGTCTTCAAATCACATACACATTATTTTAATTTTTTTCAAATGATCAAACCCTAACTTATTCACTCTTGGAGTGTCTATAATAAAAATGGGTTAGTGGGATCATAGTGTCGAGCTACCCCAAGGACCCTTCTATCAATGGGCACTTTCTACATAACCAATAATCTAAATAGGGACTTAGAGTTAGGTAGTTTTACCCTATGTGTTATATTGTGTGTATACAAAGATGTAATGTATGATAAGCATAGATATGTAGTGACTTAGTTTGTAACTTAGAAAATATATCTCATGTGATTCAATTTTAATGCTTTGGACTTGTGGAAATACTTATCATATGATTTATATAGAAATAGGGATGAATAGGATAGGTTTTCTCACTTGAATATTTGATTAAGTGACTTGTGGAAATACTTATCATATGATTTATATAGAAATAGGGATGAATAGGATAGGTTTTCTCACTTGAATATTTGATTAAGTGATTCTAGGTATATTTCCTTATGAGTCATATGTGATTTATAGGTGATAAATGAATGAGGGTTACTTATATATATATATATGTACCAATCCAATTTTAAAATATCTCACACTAAATAATTTAGGATAAACTTTAGGATAAATTTCATTTGTAATTTGAATGTGTTTTCATCACTAGACACTTTTTATGAAAGGTGGACACTTGCATCAACATGGGTGTTTGTCCGGGACACATGTGTCTAGGAGCTAAAAAATAGGTATAGGTAAAAAATTGGTAGTGAAGGATAATTATAAAGTTTATACATTCTTAAAAAGTATATAAGGCTTGGTCATTAGAATAAAAATGGTTAGACTAAGATATAATAAAATTAGGCACAAAGAGATAGTGAACATGAGCCTTTCAGCAACAGGTAGGTCTATAACTTAAAGGTACCTTAACCTAAATTTAGAAATGCATGGTATATATAGTTGAGGGATATTAGATAATATTTTTCATAAATATGATTAACTAATCTATTTATTATGCCAAAAAATATAAACTCAAATAAATGATATTCTGATTTTATATAACCAAGATTTTAAAATTTTAAAATTAAAATTATTGGTAGATATTACAATAAAAGGGAATAATGATACTTAGTTGGTTTACTATGATCATGAATGTGTGTTATATAATATTATGGAATTTTATTGGAATATGATCCTATAATAGTCATCAGATTCAAGGAATATTCTTTCTATGACATTAGATGCTTACTTTAGATCTGGACAATAGTGTTCATGTAGGTGTCTGACTTCGATGAATATGTCCTGTATAAAATAATAACTATATTTGGATGTGACCAATTGGATCCTTATAAATTTTATGTCTCATTTACTTTGATGTATTTAGATCACATGCATAGGATGTCACTCTTTGTCAAATGATCAAACCCCAGTTTATTCATCTTTGGAGTGATTGTGAGAAAAATGGATTAGTGGGATCATGATGTTGAGCTTCCCTAAGGATCCCTATGTGAATGGTTGTTGTATAAATATACAATAATTAAAATAAAGCCTAAAAATCATGTATTTCTCCCCTATGTGTTGGATTATATGTGCATAAAGCTACAATGTGTGTTAAGCATAAACATGTAGTGACATAGATTGTAACTAGGAAAATATGCCTCATGGGATGTTCTTATGAATACTTCATACCTATAGAAATGTTGATCCTATGAATAATATATAAATAATGATTAATAGGGAAGGTTTTCTAACTTGAATGATTGATTGAGTGCTTCTTAGTAAATAGCCTTGTGAGTTATATGTGATTTATAGGTGAAGAATGAGTGATGATTGATCTTGTATATATACAATTCAATTTTAAAAATATATCACACTAAAGCACTTCGGAAAAACTTTATGATAAATTTCAATTGAAAATTGGATTAATTTAGGGTACTAGACACTTTAGGAAAAGTGGAATCTTGCATCAACGTAGGTTTCTATTTGGGACATAAGTGTCCATGAAGCTATAAAATAGGTATAGGTCCAAAATTGGTAGTGAAGGATAATAATCAAGTTTAGATATTTTTTCATAATATGTTAGGATTGGTCATCAAAATAAAAATGGATATACTAATAAATATGTAATTAAGGAATAAATAGGTAGTGAACATGAGTCTTTTGGTAGTGGGTGTACACACACAACATTATTTTTAAACTTTATCTTTTACTAACACTTTTTTTCTTATAGGAAAAAATGTTGGGAATCCTCCACCTAATAGTTCTCATATCAACAATCATAATAATTATAGTCAAAATACTCCTATATCTAGTTCCCGAGTTCTAAAAAAAGTGGTTAAAAAAATAACCCTTATGCAAGTTTCCAACAAAAATTAGTTACCCCAAATGCAAAACATATTTTTAAAATAGACAATTAATCTCCTCCAGTCATTGTAAATAAAATAAGTCAAAATTACATTCCTCCTCCTCTTAGATATTAAAATATGAATCTTATCCCCCAACCTATAATCCAAAATAAGATACTATAAAATATTCAAAATAAACCTATGACTCCATTCATTATGTCCATGGATATTGAAAGTATATTTACAACCATCACATATGATGTGACCATTGATCTTTCCTTACATCTTAAATAATTTGGTAACTTATTTAAGCAGTGGATTTATAAAAACACCTATAAAGGCAAAAAAATATAGTAAAAATTTTAATTGGAGATGTGTTATAATGGTATAATCAACATTTATTCACTACATTACACAACTAGAAGACATAGTCAATGCTATAGTTAAATTATGCAACATAAAAAACTTCCTAAGAATAGCCTTCCAAACCTCATTAATTATAATTAATTACCTAAGGAATTAACCCATGATTCCATCAAGTGATGTAAATATTGGCACATAAAGCATACCACAACATAAGTGACAAATTTCTTTCTACTATTAAAGTCCCTCTTCAGTACAAAGTTAAGATCGTATCCCCTAAGAATTTAGAATAGACATTTGATCAAGAAAAAAGATAAGACTTACTTATGAGCCAATTTAACCATCTCCAAATGCTAAAAAGGAATATTTCCAAAACTCAACATTAGTAATGAATGCTAATACATCTCAAAATAAGCCTCCCCAATAATCTAAAGTGACATCCTCCTATCAAAACAATAAAAAATCTACCCACCCTCCCTTGAGTTTATAATAACTTATGAAGTTACTATCACAATCTATTCCTTCTATCCATGCTTATTCACCACCACTATTGTATAATCCTTATAAGTTCTTTCATTCCACATGGATGTTGAGCATTATCATGATACTTTTCATTGATTTAAGAAAATTGATTTCAATCTTTTACTAGGGTAAAACTTCAATCACAAATCTATCTCCAAAGATCACTATAAATAATATAAAAGAACCTCTAAAAATCTATTCAACAAATTTAATAATTCTAACCAATCCCATTTGGTAACCAATCTAATCCTCATTACCCACATTAAAAATAAAAAACCCCCCTTCAAATGTTTAATAACAATATAATTTTTTTTAATGAATTTCACACATGATATTGATGTCAAGTAATATACTATCTCTTAATATGTAAATGAAACCAAGGTTAAATATAATTGTAAGTCCTCTCACAAGTATTTTATTACTAAACTTAATAAGCCTTCTCTTGATGAAATGCTTTTTAAGGATAATACCACTTCAATTGATATTTTTCCTAGTGATGAGTTTACTCCACCACTATAATATCAACTTAATTCTAAAATCATTCTATTACATACCTTCTAAATTCAATATTCTAAACCCACCTAAATATTACTATGGTTAATAACAAAAATCATCCTAATGGAACTTTCTATATGATATTAAATACATGCCTTGAAATATTCCTTTAATATAACTCATGAGAACGTCACCATATCATTAAAAATTTATCATGAAATAATTGTAAGACATAGATAAATCACCATATAAAAATATTGAATCATCTTTAAAAACTTATGAAAGACCAACAATTACAAAAATACATACCATTAAAACCATCTCTCATCCTTTTGATTTTAAGAAACTCTCCTTAGAGTTTCTTACGGATGACATGATAAATGTTGAGTCCTTTTTTATGTCGATGACCCACCTATTTTTAATAATATCATGATCAATGATGTACAAATAAGGAAATTATAGGCTAATGTAGGTTCAAGAATTAGTGTTACTTCCATTTGGTTGATACAACAACTAATATTTTCCAAATATGACCTTAATAAAAATATACTTACATGTTGTGGATTTGACAAGACCAACCAAAATAATCTTAGTTGTATTTCAATCCCTCTTAATATTAGACCAAAAACAATATGCACCCAATGTATGGCCTTGGATATTCTCCTTTCTTATAATTTCCTTCTAGGTTATCCTTAGACTCACCACATGAGAGCTATTACTTATTATCATATCCAATGCATAAAGTTCAATCTTGATGGTAATAGTTATAATCATGAATCCAATCCCAACCCATTGGATGTAAAATTACCCAACCCTAAGTCTCAATGTCATATTTTTACTATTCAACACATCAATAATCCCTCTCCATATAATTTTGGCAATATGCAAGTCACTCTTGTCAAATCTAATGATGATGAACCCAATGAACTCCAATTTTTTTTGTAATAATACTATACTAAAATATTACATATAAGAATAGATTTATCCATCTATATTACCATACTATAATACCCTTCCCATGCTTGATAATGATAGTAAAATCCCACCCTCTTGCAATACTAATGAAGATTATTCTTTGAAAGATGATTTTGAATGAAATGACATTGGGGTGACTAATATTTTACAAGACCCATTATTACTTTCCCAAAGATCCTTTATAAAAATGTGTGTCCTTTTTAGGATACTTCTAATGAAAGCTCTTAAAAACTTATGCATGCCTGTTATATTACCCCATATTATGATGTTGATTACAGAGTTTACCAATCCTAATCATTTAATACAAGAATTTTCTTACTAGAATCATGATTTTAACTAGAATTTTCATTTAGTCCACCTTTCCACTCATTTTTATTCTAGTGATGAACATGAAAGGAATGACTCGAAGACTATTCCCCTACCACTAATCCACCCTTAGAAAGTTTTCATTGGGTTCTTCAATATGTCTATGAATTTTCTTCAAAATTTAAGCTAATAATTCTTTCCAATATTATCTCTGCACATTTTAAACTTTTTGACTATATTAGCCATGTTGATATAGTTAAGATTTATTCTTAAAATTTTGACTATATCATCCATTGCAATACAAATTATATCCAATTTGATATTTCAAACTATATTGGTCAAGCTGATACAGTTAAACATCACCTATATTTTCTTATTTATATTGATTTGGCTAATAAATTAGATCACAATAATCTAATTATATCAAAAATCAATTGAAAAGTCCCAATAAAGTATTTGAACCACCTATAGACACTTTATACTATATTTATAAAAACTTAGATAATGTTAATACACTATTACCACTATTTATTTAAAATCTCAAATACATTGAATACAACATAGAAAGTGTTGATACAATGTTAAATTATTCTTCTAATCCTAACTATATCAATCAACTTATTTTATTTTAGCTAACTTTATTGGGCATGTTGATATAGTCAAAGTCAATGTTATTAAGCCTAACTATATTGACCAACCCAATACAGTTCAGAAGAGTCATATTAAGCTTGACTACATTGACCAACTTGATATAATTTAACATGGTTATGCTATATAATATTTTATCAACTTGATTGATACCATACAAAAAAATATGAAAACACCTCTTAAAGGTCTATAAATTACCTTAGATTCTAAAATTTATGTTGTGAGACAAAACCATTTATAATATGCCATAAAATGTAATAAGATTGTTTACCTTGAGGTAGACATTGAGTATTATGACCCATTACCTACTTTACCTAGTGGGGAAGCCATATTAAAACTATTTCATAAAAGGAAGCCTTAACTTCCATTCCAACATCATAAGATTGACCATTTTGAGAATACCTTTCCTTTATTTCATAGATTTTTTTCTAGTGTCAATCCCAAACTAGATCCCCTTTTCAAGCTACCTTCTGCACCATATAATTTACAAGATGAAAATGCAGTGCTCATTTAGGAAGATAACTAATTAAATTTAGAGTTACATACATATCTTAAACTTGACTTATCTCTAAGGAGCTATACCCTAAAGAGATAAATAACTTCAGCTTGATCCTTAACAAATTTGAGGAAGACTTTATGTGGTATTATGAAGATATGCTCAACATTGACCCTAACATTATTTTCCATAACATCATTACCTATCCCAATGCAAAACCCATTCACTAAAAGTAATGAAAATTTATTTATGAGTTTTTTGAGTTTTTTTTTACAAATAATAAATTAAGCTCCTAGATGCTAAGCTCATCAAACCAACCATTTGTAATAAAGTCATAATGGTTATTTGTATATAATTTTGTAATCTCAAATTAACATGCCCTAATTAATATTTTTGGTCACCTTCCATATATGCCATTATTGATTCTGTAGTTGACTATGAAATTATTTACTTCATAGATAATGTTTTAGGGTGTAATCATATTCATGTAACCCCTAAAGATCAACTTAAGAACATATTTTCCATTTAGTAGGGCACATATGGATACCTTAATATGCCTTTCAACCTTAAAAATATTATAAAAACTTATGAAGGAGCTATGATGCATAATTTTCATGATCTTATCCAAAAATTATTGAAACCTATGTGGATGATATCATATCCAAATCCAAACATCATGAAGATCATCCTTATGACTTTGATATCATCCTTGAGCATCTTATTAGATACAAATTCAAGCTAAATCCTAAAAATCATGTGTTTAGTGTTACCTCTAGAAAGCTTTTAGGATTATTTGTCTCAAGATGAGGGATTAATGTGGATCCTTATAAGATCAATGTTATTATTGACATGTTTTGACCTCAATCCATCCCTCATATTCACTCCTACATTGGGAAGCTTGGGGAAGTCCACATATTTTTTCCCAATTGGCTTAACATATTCATTCATTAAATTTCATTCTCAATAAACATGTTAATATTGAGTGGGTTAATGCATGTCAAAATGCCTTCAACAACTTGAATAAATACTTACTTCAACATTTACCTTAAGATTTGTTGACCAAATTTGACCCTACATGTCAAATTGGGGCACCTATAGGTAAAAAATTCAGTTTTAGGTGTTTTAGGGGTATAATACATATGTCACAAGGTTTTTTTATAGGCTAATTTATGTCATTTAATGTTATACTAGCCTTGGTCCTTAGTCATTTTAGACCTTTTAGTCATTTGAGTCATTTTGAAGTCAAAAAAGGGACATTTAATGACTTGTATGGATTTATTGGGAAGTGTGAAGGTTCCAAAATGTGATGTCATGTCCCATGTGTCCTCATATGTCTTAATCAACTATTTGTAATTGAAAAGTGGTAGGTACTTAAGAAAAAGGATAATTTTCTTGAAAAGAGAGGAGTTTTCTTGAGTTGTATAGAATTGTACAGACTTATATAGTTGGGAACATTTTAGGAGTGTCCCTTGGTATTCAACACACTTGACTAAATGATCATTTTGATTAGAATCTCCAATAAATGAAGAAAAATCTTATCTCTCTTTCCACTAGGCTTGGTAAACAAAAGTAGTCTTCAAGTTTGTACTTGGTATGATCAACATGAAAAGTTTCAAAAAAATTGATCTTAGGGGTGTATTATATACTTTTGATGTTTGGTTTCAGATGAATGGTGGTCTAAGCTTTATGAACCATTCCTAAGAAGTTGACTTTTCCAATTTACTAGCTAATCTATACACCCTATAGGTTTTGCCTTGGTTTTAAAAAGTTTGTACAATCTAATTGTTGATATTGGTTCTAGATAATGTTAACTCCCTATTATCATGATTTACATTCTTAGTTTCATGTTTTGCAAAGATGTCATGGGCATTTTTGGTTCAATTTGTAGGTTGATGTTCCAAGTGTGATGGCAATCATTTTCACTACTTAAAGAAGGTTGTATTCACTATAGGGGCTTCATATGAATAGGAAATGGTGTTTTACATGTTTTAATGCCATAGGGGTCACCTCCTTCCATGTTTTGGTCTCATAGCTCCATACTTTGATCAAACCCCTAGTCTTATCACACTCACAATTAAATTTTTGCCTACTCTCAATTCCAGTCATGATGTTTAAACTTTGATCACATATATAGAGGATGAATGAAGGATATAAAAGGTGTTTTTGAAGTTATTTTTGTATTAAAAGTTAGGTTAGACACCCCAAATAGACCAAAAGGTCTGTGATGATAGTCATAATCAATATATATAGCCAAGAAACCATGAACATACTTCTTTGTTAGCATCTATTCAAGAGTCCAATATTAAAATGGAGTGTTAAAAACTTGTTTTAGACTTGTTAACATCTTGATGTTTCATTATAACACCATGAAAGGTTATTAGTTGGTTATCAAATCATATCCTATAAGTATATTGACTATTTCATGCTTACTTCATAAATACAACTCCAAATGCACTGATAGGTGCTTTTATGGAAGGTTCTCAACATTAAAAAGAATTTTTTTTGAGTTTAAAGTGTGATTAGTTTATTGGAAGGCATTGAGATAGGACTATTATCCATTAGGATCAAATGTGATTCTCACTACCAATTTTCCTTCTTTGCTACCTATGTATGAAGATAGTCACCTAAAGGTGTCCTCAACAGAGAGCAAGATCCATAAGAGAGAGGTTAAAACATGTGGAGAAACCTTTACTTGAAGTCTTGATGTGATACAGAGAGCATGACATATCATTTTTTATAAAATAAGCTGGAAAATGGAGTTGAAAGTCACTTCAAAGGTTGAGATGACTAGTTCAGGGACCTAATTCCCTAGAAATGTAAAACAAAGGCCTAGGGATATTTTGTTAGAGTTATAAGGTAGGGTTATGAATGTTTCTAATGCATCATAATGTGTTTATATTGTAGATCCTATAGAGGATAGGGATTGTGCAAAGTTTAAGGGGCATAGGATTAGTGAAATATGGTTGTTGGGAACCTCAAATTTGCTTATTTATACAGTAACAATAGGCAATGAAGTCTACAGGCCTGAATCCTAAAGAGCCCTCACACCTAATGATGGAAAGAGAGATCATGATAGCATATGGGGATAGTTTAAATGGTCCAAGTGAGAATTAATTACATAAATATACCATTAAATAGGGTGACTTTATTTGTTTTAGGGTCTCATACATACCTACAGGTGTCCTTTCAAGAGGAGATACACACCTACAACTGACTGAAACAGTACACAGTCCAAGATGGAGTGTTTGAAATGGAATCACCTAAGTTGGTAGATGAGATATGTTTTAAAATGGTTCATGAGGTTTTAAAGGTGTGTTTAACCTTTCAAGAGAATAATTCACACCTACAAGATTATATTGGTCATAACACAGTTGACTATGTTGACTAAAAAAGGTAGTAAGCATGAAAAATGATAGTTCTTAGTGTTGGAATTATCTAAATATGATGAAAAAGTCTAAAACAATTTATAAATTTATTTATTTATTCAAGTAATGTCTTTAAATATCATAATCAAAGTCTAACTGAGCTATTCACACCTACATGAGCCTTTTTTGAGCTTAAAGAAAGAAATACATCAAGAGTGGAAACTCAGTTTGACTGAGTAAGGAGTATCAAGGGGATGTGATAATTTGAAATGATAAACAAGTTTAAATAATATCCAAAATGATTTTTATACCTTGAAATTTCTATATACAATTAAAATAATTCACAAAAAGGAGTTCAAACCATGCATTACATAGTCCTCATGAGGAAGCCTGCACATAGTCTTCTTTATAAGGGTCTATTTTAGGTTTTGTAGAAGTTTGAAGGCCTAATGACATGATATAAATCTGAATTTTTGTTTGGGAATTATTTAAAACTTATATAATCTCCTAAAATGATCAATATTATCTAATTAAATAGGGGAGTGCCCTTTATTTTGTCTCAGACAGAGGGCACTCCCTTTGTGCATGAAACCTATAGTTTTGAATAAAAGAGGTGAAAGGATGATCCAAAGAGATAAGGGACATTTAAATAAATGTTTATTAATATGTAATACACCTATAAAAACATTTTAAATCAGTAAAATAATGGGTATTTTCAATAAGAAGGTCTAAACCCTTAGGAGTTACTATCAAGCACACTAGGCATAGTTATGCCTATAGTCCAAATGAAGGGTCACTTAAAATTGCATCATGAGATGAGTATTATAATGTTTTATGTAATTTTTTTAGATAAATTAAATAATTTTTAATTTTTTTTTAAATGTAAATAATCTTAGTTGAATGGCCTAGACCACATGGGTTACAGTCAGGCCTACTAAACAAGGTTCCAAGCCAAAGCCAAATGAAGAGTAAAACTTATTTATAAACTTAATTGAGCACTAAAATGGATTTAAAAATGTTAATATGGTAAAAATATATGTCTAAAATATCTTTTAATGCATTGGAAACACAAGGAGGTTTTTTTGGTCAAAAAGCAACATCAGGCCTGTGGAAAAGGAGAAAAGAGCTCGATAGGTAAAGTTTAGATGCTCATATCTTTTAGGAGGATTTGAATGGAATAAAAAGGAGTTTGTGGAAGTTATTAAAGGTACTTAATAACATGTTTTTGGAATTTTTCTGTAACTCCAATATCAAGACTTTATGAACAAACCTTAAAACAAAAAACTACCTAAAACCCTTACAAACCCTCAGTCAAGACCTTATCAAGAAAATGAGGATGAAAATCTGAAAAAATGGAATATTTTGTACATAATAATTATTTTAACTTATATATTAATCTCTTAGGATCCTTCCAACCCTTTTGAGTTGTACAAAATTATATAGATGGGGTGCAAAATAGAGTTTTTCTAACTATTTTATGCATTATGTAGGTTTTAGGAGGTTCCAAGAGATAAAAATAACTTTAGGAAGAATATTGAGACTTTTTTAAACCAAAAATGTTAATTTAATGTCTCATAACAACTCCTAAATGTATAAATAGGATATCTCATCTTAGCCATTCAAAATTGGCATAGTGACTAAGCTAGTGAGAAGTGTGAAAACTTCAATTGTGAGCCTTTTAAAGGTGTCCTTGATGATTATAAGTACATGAAAGGTATTTAAAGGTGTCATCAATTCCATCAAATATAATTTCATGGAAAATTTATTCCTTTTTGGAGGCAAAGTGTGTTGGGTGCATGAAAGAAGAGATTTTTGGACTACAGATGATGATAGCTCATTCCTAGATGATATTAAATGACTAGGTCTATGACCAATGCATGGAGAGGCATGTATAGAATCCTTAACCTTAATTTCAATAATTATACCTATACCTAATTATAGTTGGGATGTTTAAATAGGGAGATTTTTTATCACTAAATTACTTTTCATGAGTTTGATCACTTGGATAGCCACTTATCTCTTCTATCCTTACATGGTTCATCCCATATCCTATTATCATGAAAAATTAACTAATTATATTAGCTTTAAAAGTGTCCTTGTGACCCTTAGACTTATCTCTTCTCTTCTCTCTCTCTTAAGTTTTATAATAACTAGCCATTTTGGCCATTATATCTTATGCTCCACCTGAGTATGGTGAAGCCCTGCTCATTTACATACTATTTGATCAATAAGACTAATATTTTTTTTCATCTTCATGAATATTCATTGTGTTTTATACATGAATTTTGGATCTTCATTAGTGAAGACAATATATTTCTTAGTATGTTGTCTCATTTTTTCATCCTATTTGCAGTTGGAAAGCTTCTTCTTGAAGGGCATGTGAAGTGTTCTAGGAATGTCAAGGATTGAGTGATTTAGTCTATTAACTAGTGAAATTTAAGGCCTCTTATCTAGTCCTCCTAGCTTTGTACATTCATCCATAACCTCATAATGTAACATTTATGTGAAAATATGCAGATTGAAGGAGTGTATGTTTGGTTAGTCCTTTATTCTCATGTGTAACATGCTACTGGTTAGAAGTCATCATCTTATTTAGTTTATCACCTCCCTTATGATAGTTTTTATTTCAATTATCTCTCTCCATTTTCTTACCCAAAATTTTAGGTGTAGTAGTGATCTAAAGTGGTACATCTAGGGAACTATCCCTATCTAGAGATACACCTCATCATTAGGCTATCCAAAAGTCTAGAGGTGTTTCCATTGTGCCACTTGGATGAGGAGATATGAGACATCTCAAAGGGTGAAAATCTAAGTGAAAACAATATTTGGAATGCCCGGTGGGACTCTTGGTCCAAGAAGCTGAAAGATTTTTGGTGTTGTATTTCAACAATCAACATTTAGAGGCATCTATCTAAGCATCAATGGTGACTCTGAAGCTACATCATCTAGTCAAGCAACCCAGGTATTCCTTTTTAATATTTTTGATTCATTACTTGTGTTCTTAATTCTTAATGAAGTTTCATGGCTAACCTTAGTGTTGAGTTTTATTTTACACAAGTTGGTGAGACATTTTAACCTTATGTCATTCTCTATCAATAAGAGTAAGTTCTTAATCAGCCCTATCATGAAGTGTACCAACTTAAACATGAAGTGTATCATCCCATTCATGAAGTATATGATTCCTATATTTATCCTTATTAATATCTTGCTTCTCCTAGTCAACCTAGCCACTTCTCAAGTCAATCCATTTCTACCTTCAAACAAACACTCTTGGGATATAAGAGGTATATGTTGGATCTTGACACACAAAGGGGATGTGGTCAAGAGGTACCTAGTAATTTTATTCATAAGGAGAGAGATGCAATAGATCTATTCAAAAGAGAGTGGGAACCTATTGAGAAAGCCAATTGGAAAAGGATCATAAGTGAGATGATAGATATGAATGGCTTGGTTTCTTCCTTAGAGGATAAACTAAGAATTCATGAAAGGTAGATTCACCAAACTGATCAAACTTTATATCCACTTCCCCAAGATTGTTATCAATTATATTTGAACCCTATTCATGAGACTAATCAAGCTTACCAAAGTCATAATTTTCCCAATTAGTTGGAAGAGAGAGCTAAAAAGAGAAACCTTATTTTTGAGGCTAATATTGATAAGTAGATTGAGTTCAATAATATACATATGAAATAGTTTATATCATCATAAAATAAGTGGAATTTCAGCCTTCATTTCCATCTCACATTTCATCCCTATCTCAAGGAGTTACCCCTAGATATGAGATTCCAAGTTGGAGACAAGGTAGAGAATCCAAGCCTAAGGAGATTCCAAGTTCCTTAAACACTTCCCCCACTCCTCAAATTGCATCACCACCTCAAGAGAATAATTATAATCCTAACATCTTAAGCTAGAGTAAGATAGTGGAATCATGGGGAAAGAGAGATGATAGAATAATTGTTGAGGAGTGTGAAGTTGAGAATTAAGTTAATCCTTTGAAAGTCCCTCCTACCCTTCCTCAATAAGTTTATTGCATTCCATTTCAACCCTCTTGCATTCCTTATCTTCAAGATGATGCATATGAAATTCAAGAAAGGATTTTCCAAGAGAAACTAGCCAAAAAAATTGAAAATTTAAAGTCAAAGATGAAATTACTAAGTCAAGGTGTGATGGAAGGTTTAGAGCCAAAAAAAGATCCTATGCCTAAACATACCCCATCTAACCTCCATCAAGAAAGTGTTCAATATAAATCATATGTGAATAAAGTTATTTTCAAGTGGAAAGAAGATAACCAAGCTATCTTATCCCAAGGTTTTCCTCCCCTTCCTCAAGATCTCCCAAAAGAATCCCCAACTTTGCATTCTCAATTTGATTTTGAGCCCTATGTTCCACCTCCACCAATTAGTTACTCTTGTCCTCATCTCATCACCCTTTGCCTTAATGGAAATATGGTATGGGAACCTAAATAAAATAAATTGGTTGAGGAAAATTAAAAACTCTTTCTTGAATAAATTACAACTCCTTGGTAGCCTCATTGGGCCAGGTCACCAGATTTCAAGGTGCCTAGTCTTGGCATCACCAAAAAGGAGAAGGAGATGAAATATCTTGCATCCTTTGAGAAGTAATATCAGATTATGATAGTGGAGATATAATTTGAGATCCTTCAAGAGGTATTAAGTGTTGAGGAAGAGGTGAGACCTTATGTTGAGTCTTCTTGTTTGGTTAATGATGTAGAATGCCTTTCTTGTGTTGTAGAGGAAATATTGGATGAAGTCCTTTTGGACTCTAAAGAAGAGGATGAAGGAGATTATCTTGTTTTTCCCCTTCATATTTATAATCAAAAAGAGGATGAGGACTTATGGTAATAGTTTGAAAACATTTGTAATGAGTTTGAGTCTCTCAAGGGGTCTATTATTTCATTAGAGCTGATTACAAGTGAAGATGAGCAAGATTACATTGTCCAACATGTCATAGATGAGAAAGATGAAATTGTCCAACATATCATAGATGAGCAATAGAAAAGTACACATTAGCATTTGGAGGTCAAAAAAAACTTATATTGGCCTCAATATTTCAAGGAACAAGAAATCATTCCTTTTGAAATCATGCCTATAAAGAAGATGGAATTTGATCATGAGGTGAAGAGTGAGAAGCAATATGAGATATGTGTAGAAGGCCAAGAGGAATACTTTTACATTGGAGGCCTATTTGAAGATGGATTATTTGAGATCATAGAAATTAAGGTGATAAGAAGTAGGTCTAATTTATTAAGTGTTTAATCTAAAGAGAAATATAATTATCACCATGATTCATCTCATGAAGAAGGAGATGAAAGAAACTTTTCATTTGATCCTGGAAAGGGAGGTATGCTTGATTGTTAGTTGTATATAGTTGTTTTCTTCCTATTTTTCCTAAGTGCTTTGAGCACATGTGTGTTTGACTTGCTTTGTGTGTGTCCCTTATTTTGTGTGGTTAAGGTAGTCAATTAGTGGTCTTATCTTGATGAAATCATTTTGGTCAATGGTCAAAGGTATCCTTATTTTGTTTTAGACTTCAAATGACTCCCTAAGCCCAATGTATGGATAAGGCTACTAGTTTCGTTAGTATAGCAGGCATAATACCCTTATGAGTCACTAATTTATTGACCAAATTTGACCCTATAGGTCAAATTAGGGAACCTATAGGTAAAAAATTTAGTTTTATGTGTTTTAGGGGCTAATACATATGTCACAAGGTGTTTTATAGGCTAATTAATGTCATTTAATGTTATACTAGCCTTAGTCCTTAGTCATTTTGATGTCAAAAAGGGTCATTTGATGACTTGTATGGATTTATTGGGAAGTGTGAAGGTTATAATAGGTGATGTCACATCCCATGTGTCATCATATGTCTTAATCAACCATTTATAACTGAAAAGTGGTAGGTTCCTAAGAAAAAGGGTAATTTTCTTGAAAAAAGAGGTGTTTTCTTGAGTTATACAAATTTATATAGACTTATATAATTGGGAATATTTTAGGAGTACCCATTGGTCTTAAAAACACTTATTTTAATGATAATTTTGATCAAAAGCTCCAAAAAATGAAGAAAACCACTTATCTCTCCTTCCACTAGGTTTGGTAAGCAAAAGCAGTCTTCAGGTTTATACTTGGTATGGTCAGCATGAGAGGTTTCAAGAAAAATAATATTGAAGGTGTATTATACACTAAGTTATCTTAAATTTTATTTTTGGTTTAATAATAATTTTGGTTTGATCTTTATGAACCATTCCTAAGAAGTTGACCTTTCCAATTTACTAACTAATCTATGTACCCTATAGGTTTTGCCTTGGTTTGGATAAGTACGTACAATCCAAATATTGAGATTGGTTATATATAATTTTAAATACCTATTATCATGATTTACATACTTATTTTAATGTTTGGAAAATCTTTCATCATTTTTTTTGGTTTAGTTTGTAGGTTGATGTCCCAAGTGTGATGGCAGTCATTTTCACTACTTACAAAAGGTTGTATTCTTTACAGGGGATTCATATGAATGGGAAATGGTGTTTTCCATATTTAAATTCCATAGGGGACACCTCATTCCATTTTTTATCATATCTCCATATTTTGATCAAACATCCAATTTTGTCACACTCACAGTCAACTTCTGGCTTACTCTCACTTCCAGTCATGATGTTTAAACTCTGGTCACATCTATAGAGGAGTAATAAAGGATATAAAATGTGTTTTTAATGTTATTTTTGTATTAAAAGTTAGTTTAGATACCCAAAATATCCCAAAAGGTCTATGATGATAGTCATAATCTATATATATATATATATATATATATATATATATATATATATATATATATATATATATATATATATATATATATATATATATATATATATATATATAGCCAAGTAGCCATGAACATACTTTTATGTCAGCATCTATAGAAGAGTCCAACATTAAAATGGAGCGTGAAAAAATTGTTTCAAAATTTTAAACATCTTGATGTTTTATTAGAACATCATGAAAGGGTATTAGTTAGTTATCAAATCATATCCTTTAAGTATATTGATTGTTTCATGCTTACTTCATATATGCAACTCCAAATGCACCTATAAGTGCTTTCATGGAGGGTTATCAACATTGAAAATAAATTATAGGAGGTTTTCTTAAGTTAGAAGTGTGATTAGTTCATGGGAAGGAATTGATATAGGCCTAGTATCCATTAGGATTAAATGTAATGCTCACTACCAATTTTCCTAATTTTTTGCCTATGTATGAATATAGTCACCTACATGTGTCCTAAATAGAGAGAAATATCCATAAGAGAGAGGTTAAAACATGTGGATAAACCTTTCCTTGAAGTATTTATGTTATATATATAGCATGGAAGATCCTTTTTGAGAAGATAGGTTGGAAAATGGAGTTGAAAGTCACTTCAAAGGTTGAGATGACCAGTTCAGGGACCTAATTCCCCAAAAATGTAGAACAGAAGCCTAAGGCCATTTTGGTAGAGTTATAAGGTAGGGTTGTCAATGTTTGTAATGCATACTAATGTTTTTATCTTTTATCCCTTATAGAGGATAGGGAATATTCAAAGTTCAAGGGCTGGATGATTAGTAAAATATGGTTGTTAGGAACCTCAAATTTGCCCATTTATACACTAAAAATAGGTAGTGAAGTCTATGGGCATGAGTCCTAAAGATCCCTCACACCTAACGATGAAAAGAGAGATCATGATAGTATATGGGGATAGTTAAAAATGGTCCAAGTGAGAATTTATGACATAAATAGACCATTAAAGAGGGTGAATTTATCTATTTTAGGGTCTCATGCATACCTACAGGTGTCCTTTCAAGAAGAGATACATACCTACAACTAACTATAATAGTTCACAATCCAAGATGGAGTGTTTGAGATGGAATCACCTAATTCGGTAGACGAGAATTTTTTTAAAATGGTTAATGAGATTGTAAATGTATGTGTAACTTTTTAAGATAATAATTCACACCTATAAGATTATATTGGTCATAACATAGTTGACGTGTTGACTGAGAAAGATAGTGAGTATGAAGAATGATAGTTTTTAGTGTTGGCATTGTCTAAACATGATGAAAAAGTCTAAAACCATTTATAAATGAATTTAATTCTTCAATTAATGTCTTGGAATATCATAATCAATGTCTAACTAAGCTATTCACACCTATAAGAACCATTTTTAGCTCAAAGCAAGAAATACAGTCAAGAGAGTTTGACTGAGTAAGGAGTATCAAGGGGATGTGGTAATTTTTAATGATAAACAAGTTTAAAGAATATAAAAATTATGTTTATATCTTTAAAGTGATCTATCCAATGAAAATAATTCACAAAAAGAGTTTAAACCATGCATTACATAATTCTCATGAGGAAGCCTGCACATAGTCTTCTTTATAAGGGTTTGTTTTAGGTTTTGGAAAAGTTTGAAGGCCTAATGACCTGATATAAAGATATATTTTTGTGTGGGATGTAATTATAACCTATAAAATCTCCTAAAATGATCAATATTTTCTGAAGAAATAATGATTACCCTCTATTTTTTCTCAAATAGAGGGCACTCCCTTTGTGCATGAAACCTATAGTTTTAGACAAAAGAGGTGAGAGAGTGATCCAAGGAGATGAGGTAACTTTAAGGAAAGGTTGAGTAAGATATAATAAACCTATAAAAACATGGGAAATCAATAAAATAAGGGTGATTTTCAATAGGAAGGTCTAAACCCTTAGGAGTTACAGTCAAGCACACTAGGCATGATTATGCCTATAGTCCAAATGAAGGTTCATTTCTAATTGTATCATGAGATGAGTATTATAATGGTTTGTGTCATGTTTTTAGAGTTATTATATAATTTTTTAAGCTTATGGAATTCAAATAATCTCAGTTAAACGGCCTAGACCACATGGCTTATAGTTAGGCATACTAAACAAGGTTTTAGGCCAAAGCCAAATGTAGAGTCAAACTTATTTCTAACCTTAAGTGAGAAATACAATGGATTTAAACATGTTAATAGGGTAAAATAATATGTGTAAAAGCCATTATAATGTAGAGGAAACACAAGGAGGTTTTTTTGGGTCCAAAAGCAACATCAGGCTTGTGGAAAAGGAGAAAAGAGCTTGATAGGTCAAGTTTAGATGCTCATATATTTCATGAGGATTTGCATGGAAACCAAAGGAGTTTGGGGAAGTTATTAGGGGTATTGAAGATTTTTTTTTTGTAATTTATATAAAAATATAATGTTATAACTTTATAAAGAACACTTAAGGACAAAAACTACCTAAAACCCTTACAAACACTCAGTCAAGACCCGATGGAGAAAATGAGGATGGAAAAATGATCAAATGGCATAATTTGTACGTAATAGTGGTTTTAAATCAAATATAACTCACTCAAGATCCTCCCAACCCTTTTGAGATGTATGATATTGTATGAATGAGGTGTTAAATAGGGTTTTTCTAACTATTTTGTGCATTATGCAGGTTCTAAGAGGTTTCAAGAGATGAAACTAACTTTAGGAATAAGCTTGAGACTATTGATAAACCCAAATGTTTATTTAATGTCTTAAATTTTTTTATGACCTTAACCATTTGTGTGTCTAGGGATATGTGTGGCCGACTTGGGCTTACATACTTCTTTTATTTACTTGTTACATTTCTCTATGTTCTTAGATAGGTTAGCCTATAAAATAACCTTAGCTAAGTAGATTATATATAAGAGGTAGTGGTTAGTATTTAAGCATCATGTGTGAATTATTATTATAATAATTCATTATTGTGGAAGTTTCCCCCTTGAAGTGGCTTTGCTATATTATCCAGTATTCTTCTAATAGTTCATTGCTATGGAGGTTTCCGCCTCGAAGTGGCTTTACTATATTATCTAGTGTTCTATTTACTATCAATTATCACTGTGTAATCTCTCATATTTTATTATTCTATGAAATATAAAATCATTCTATGAAAATATATAAATAAATTCATTACAAGTGGTATTAGAGATTTGATTATGGCAAGTTTCCTACAACATTTTTTTTGGATCTAGCGAGGTGTAGCTTCTGGGAGTAGTAAAAGCAAAAAAATATAACTTGCAATCTGGGAAGAATTTTTTTTTTCATCAGTGTAGTATTTATCAAAATACTTTTTTGAAAAAAAATATTTAAAAAAAAGTCTATAATTTTTTTCCCCCCTTACACACTTGCAGTCATTGGATTCATCTCGATGAGATGATCACAATGGTGTATTCTATTGGTACACTTTTTTTTTGGGTTCAAAACCCTCATAGGGTTTGTTTATGGAAAGTATTTCAACTTGAGGAACAAAAGGGGCACCAAAAAATCCTAAGACTCCTATCGATGACATGGAATCTAAAACTTTGGATTCAATGATTTCTTAGCTTGAAGAGGACTTAAAAAACTTGGTGAGGCATGATGACTTTATTGCAGTCCAAGCTGATGTTTTAGGAATGAATAAAGAGATTAATGGAGTTCACAGTGAATTATAACATATCACTACAAAATTGGCTGCCCTCAAATCTCATTTTCAACCTAACAATCCTCCATTTTAGCATTCAAATCCTCCTTTCAACAACTCCCATACTAGTATGAAATTGATGTTTCCAAAATTAGACATGCATAAGTTTGATGGTAAGGATTCTCTCACTTAGATTAACCAAATTGAGAGTTTATTTGAGCTACATCAAAACCCTAGTTCTCAAAGGGTGATGGTGGTGTCCTTGTATATGGAACCTGAGCAATTCATTTGATATCATTGGTTATGTGCTCAAAATAAAAAGAATGGTGCTCCTGTTACAAAGACTATTTTTACTAAGGAGTTGACAACTCAATATTAGAATAATGTCTCTGAGAACTATTTCATCTAATTATCCAAGCTATGACAAATAGGACCTGTGAAGGATTATATTCATCAATTTCAAAATCTCCCTTTAAGGGTGGAAAATATCATTGAGAGAAATTTGATAGATCTATTTTTGGGTGGCCTCAAATATAACATCCAATACGAATTTTGAATGGTTAGCCCTTAATCTATATCATAATCTATCCTTAAGGCACACATGATAGAAGAAAAAGAGATGGTCAAAAGAAAAACTTTCACTACTAGTCATGATCATAATTTTTTAGTACCATCATTTCCACAACCCACCAGATTAACACAATGACAAATTGAGGAAAAGTGAGCCAAAGGGTTGTGTTATGGTTGTGACAGCAAATGGAACAAAGACCATCATTGTGATAAGAAGAGTTTATTTTACATTGAAGGTGCCAATGATGATGGAGAGGATGTAGAAGTACATGATGCAGATGCAAAAGTTCTTGAGGAAGAATTTAAAAAATCTCAACCTACTATTTCATGCCATGCCCTGTCAAGTATTAGTACTCCCCAAAATCTTAAGGTGATGGGTTTTCTTAAGAAATTAAAAGTCACTATCTTGATTGATTCTAGGAGCACAACCAACTTCATCCATAGTAAGTTGGCTACTCATTTGAATTGATTCATTTATCTAGCTCCAAAATTTTAGGTTATGATTGCATATGGTGGTATTGTTAGTTGTTCAAGAAAATGTCATAGTATTAAGTTGGCCATGGGAGACTACTTATTGGATTCTAATATGTTTTCTATTTTGATGGGTGGAGTTGATATTATTCTAGAAGTCCAGTGGCTCACCACTTTGGGCACTATTGAGATGAATTTTCAAGAATTATTCATGTGTTTTCATTTGAAATCAAGGACATTTGAACTAAGAGGATTAAAAGCTAAATATCCCCAACTTGTTAACTCCCATCAAATGACAAATATTCTTTGTAAGCATGCTGAGGGATTTTTATCCCACTTTTTTTCTATGGAAGTACAACCAACTTAACCATCTCCACCTCTTGATCTAAAAAAAATAATTGATGCTCATTCTATTGTTTTTGGAGACATGCCAAAAGGACTTCTACCTAGTTGCATGCATGATCATGCTATCACACTTATTCCTATTAGTAAACCACCCAAAATCAAGACATACAAGTATCCTTATGCCCAAAAAAGTGAAATTGAAAATATGGTACAAGAGATGTTGGATGCAAGAATCATTCACCATAGCCAAAGCAAATACTCATCACCAATTGTCATGGTGAGAAAGAAAGATGACACTTAAAGGATGTGCCCTAACTACAAAGAACTCAACAAGTACACTATCAAAGATAATTTTATAATTCCTATCATTGATGATTTGATAGAAGAATTTAATGGTGCTCTTTATTTTACCAAGTTATATCTACATTCTAGGTATCATCAAATTAGGATCCATGATGAAGACATACCCAAAACTACTTTCAAGACTCATAAGGGCCATTATGAGTTTTTGGTTATGCCTTTTGGCCTAAAAAATGCACCATCTACTTTTTAGAGTTTGATGAATACTATTTTTAAGCCATTTTTGAGGAAATTTGTTTTGGTATTCTTTGATGATATCCTCATTTATAGTAAAAATTAGGTAGACCATTTACAACATGTGAAACAAGTACTCTCCATTTTGGAGAAAAATCAAATGTATGCCAAACCTTCCAAATGTACTTTTGGGGATGGTGAGGTTGAATATTTAGGTCATTTGGTATCTTATGAAGGAGTGAAAGTGGATCCTAAAAAAATCCAAGTAATGGTAGACTAGTCAATTCCTAAGACACTCAAGTAACTTTAGGGATTTTTGGGACTTACTGGTTATTAGCATAGATTTGTCAAAAATTATGGTAGTCTTGCAGCCCCACTTAACTTTTTATTAAATAAAGACTCCTTTTAGTGGACTGATGCAACTACTTGGGCATTTGAAAAATTGAAATTGGCTATGTGCACTACTCTAGTATTGGCCACTCCTGATTTTTATAAGACTTTTATGGTTGAATGTGATGCATCTGGGTATGGTATGGGTGTTGTACTCATGTAAGAAGGTAGACCACTAGCATTTGAAATTTGTAAACTCAAGGGTAAAAATCAACACAAGCCCATCTATGAGAAGGAAATGATGACCATTTTGCATGTAGTCAAATAATGGAGACCTTATTTGATGGGTCATCATTTTCAAGTAAAAACTAATCATGATAGTCTTAAATATTTTTTAGAATAAAGGTTATCATATGAATAAAAATAGAAATGGGTAACTAAGATGCTAGGATATGATTTTGAAATAGTCTAAAAAAAGGTAAGGACAATGTGGTGGCAGATGCACTATCTAGAAAAGATGAATCAATTGAGGCAATGCTATGTGCCATAACCATTTTGTGAGCAAATTGGCTAGAGGAGGCACAATAATAATGGGAACATGATAGTACTGCTCATGATTTGATTCAAAATATTTAGCAGGGTTTAGATGGATTTGAAAAATTCACATAGAAAGCTAATGTATTATGGTACAAAAATAGATTGTACCTATGCAAGAATTCTCTTCTTAAACAAAAAAAATCCTTTAATAACTTCATGCAACTCCAATTGGGGGTCATTCAAGATTTTTGAAAACCTATCACAGGATCAAGCAAGATTTTTTTTGGGAAGCTCTCAAGGGGGATGTCCAGAAATACATGGCTAAATGTATGATTTGTCAACAAAATAAAGGCAAAACCATCAAAACTATAGGTCTTTTACAACCTTTATCTATCCCTATCCAGTGTTGGGAAGAGGTATCTATGGATTTCACTACAACGTTACCAAGATCTAATGGTCAAAATGTTATCATGGTTGTTGTAGATCATCTTAGTAAGTATGCTCATTTTTGTTCATTATCCTATCCATTTGTTTCTATTATAGTAGCTTCTGGTTTTCTCAATATAGTTCAAAAATTGCATGGAACTCCTAAGATCATTGTCAGTGATAGAGATCCCATTTTTACTATTAATTTTTGGATTGAGTTATTTACATGTTGAGGCACTCAATTGGCTCATAGTTCATCTTATCATCCTCAATTTGATGGAAAAACTAAGGTAGTAAACAAATGTTTGGAAGGATATCTCTATTGTTTTGTTTCTAATAAATAGGATAAATGGGTTCATTGGCTGCCACTTGCTGAATGGTGATATAATACCTCTATTCATAGTTCTTCCAAAATGTCTCCTTTTGTGGCACTATATGGATACCACCCTCCAACCATCACTTCTACCTTGAAGGTCCATCCTAAGGTTTGTGTAGCTGAAAAACATATTCACCATCAACAGGAGGTCCTTTCAAGTTTGCATGAAAATTTAGCTATGGCCCAAAATCACATGAAGTAACAAGTAGATCAACATAGAAGTGAGAGGCATTTTGAAATTGGTGATTGGGTCTTTATTTTATTATAGTCATATAAATAGATGTCATTGAATCAAAAAAAAGGATAACAAGCTGCCCCCTAAGTATTATGGGGCTTATTAGATCTTGTAAAAAATTAGCAGTGTGACCTACAAGTTAGATTTTCCTTCATCCACTAACATACATCAAGTATTTCATGTGTCATGCCTAAAGAAAGTCATTATACATAGAGTTACCATTCAAATAGAATTACCAGAATTGGATGAGGAAGGTAAATTCATTCTTGATCTTGAGGTGATCCTTCAATGACGTACCAAGTAACTGCATTCTAGATCAATTACATAATCCCTTATCAAATGGAAGAATATACCATGTGAAGATGCCACTTGGGAGGATGAAGTATTTGTGTAGTAGTATCCATAGTTTCCTCAACATTGAGGACACCATTATTTTGAAGGGGAAGGACTTGTTATGCCCTTAACCATTGGTATGTCTAGGGATATGTGTGGCTGACTTAGGCTTACATACTTATTTTATTTACTAGTTACATTTATCTATGTTCTTAGATATGTCAGCCTATGGAATAACCTTGGCTAAGTATATTATATATAAGAGGTAGTGGTTATTCTTTAAGCATCATGTGTGAAGTATTCTACTAATAGTTTATTATTGTGGAGGTTTCCCCCTCGAAGTGGCTTTTCTATATTATCTAGTATTTTGTTCTACTATCAATTATCGCTATGTAATCTCTCATATTTTCTTATTCTATGAAATATAAAATTAGTCTACGTGGATATCTAAGTAATTTCATTAAAGAAAAACTCCTAAGTGCCTCAATAGGAGTTCTCATCTTAGCCAATCAAAAATGGCATAGTGACCAAGCTAGCGAGAGGTGTGAAAAATTTAAGTGTGATATTTTTTAAGGTTTCCCTTATGCTTCTAAGGTCATGGAGGGTCTTTATAGGTGTCATACACACTATCCCATGGAATTTCATGGAAAACTAATGACTTTTTGGAAGCCAAGTGTGCAAGGTGCATGAAGGAAAAGTTTTTTGGACTATAATTGATGATATCTCATTCCCAGATGATTCTAGATGACCAAGCCTATAACCAATGATTAGAAAGGCATGTCTAAAATACTTACCCTTTATCCCAATCATTAGACCCATACCTAATTAGTTTTTGGATGTTCAAATAGGTACAAATCATGAAATTAGTTTTTTGAGCTAGAATGGGGAGTTTCATGCTACTTTTCATGAGTTTGATGACTTGGATAACCACTTGTCTCTTCTAATATTGCATGGTTTGTCCCATATTATATTTTCATACACAAGTACCTTATTCTCTCAACTTGAAAAGTGTCCTTTTGACCCTTGGATTTATCTCTCCTCTTCTCTCTCTCAAGTTCTATAAGAACTATCCATTTCATCCATTGTAACTTATGCTCCATCTGAGTATGGCAAAGCCCTACTCATTTACATACCATTTGATCAATAATACCTTTGATTTTTTACCTCTTTATGACTATTTATAGTGTGTTCTACTTGAATGTTGGATCTTTCTTATTGAAGACTATGGATTCCTTAGCATGTTATCACATTATTTCATCTTATTTATATTTGAAAAACTTCTTCTTGTAGGGCATGCGAAGTGTTCTAGGAAATGTCAAGGATTGAGTGAGTTAGTCTATTCACTAATGCCATTCAAGGCCTCTTGTCTAGTCCTCCTAGCTTTGTACATTCATTCATAACCTCATAAAATAACATTGATATGAGAAGATGCAGATTGAAGGAGTGTATGTTTGGTTAGTATTTTGTTCTCATGTGTAACTATTATCACTTTGGAGTGCACTTTGATTGAAGATGTGTAGATCAATTTTTGGTATGCTAGATAGGAAAACTTATTCACACTTTTGAATTATTATTTGTGTATCTGAGTATATTATTCATTTTCAAATTTTCATTTTTAGATTTGTATACTTTTCATGCCACCAAGAGTTGTCACAAGATCCTTTTCAAAAGGAAAAGAAACAAATTTCTTTGAATTATCTTACCATCTAAAGAAGAAGAAATATTCTCAACTAAATCCAAATCCTACACTTTTTATTTCCCCTATTATTGCACAAAATCCTCTTATTTAAGATAATATTGTTTAGCCAAATATTGTTTTAAATCCTATTACTTAGATAGATGTTCCCAAAAGATAGGTTTTTGTTGCATTCAATGGTGGAAGTCCTCAATATAAATGAATGTGATGACATTATAGTTTTAACTCCGAAGGCTCTTCCATATTTTATAGTAGAAAATCCAATAAATCCTATAGAACATATTGTAGATATTGCTAATCTTTGTTCATTGCATCATGTGACATAAGAAAATGTAGCAATTAGATTATTGGAAACTTCTTTCAAAGGAAATACACTTTAGTGGTATAGAGGTTTGACTCCTACATCGTTTAACAACTAGGATTAATTTGGAGCAGTTCTATGAAAGAAATTTGAGGACAAAAGTGATCATCTCTCACTTGAGGAGTAGCTTACAATAATTCAAAAGTTAAATAATGAGTTCATGGTAGATTTCAAATACATACTCCAGAAGACTTGGGATAGAATTATAGTAGTGATCAAGCCTACACCCAACTATGCTTTTTTGTACTATGTAAAGGCTCTTAATTTAGATGTGGCTATCATGACTGAATCCATGGGAGGTAATACTTTACCTGAAGATTTTGAAGTATCAATCAAGGCTAAAAATTTCCTTATAAAAGTAAGCAATTTATCTCCAAGGCCTCCAATGCCGCTTTTTCTAGAGATCCATCCCCCTGCTCCAACTATTGCTCCAATTCCAGAGTCATCAAAGTTCCATCAAATAGAAGGTGATCAAACTATTAGATTGGGAAAGATATAAATTATTTTTAAGGATCAAACCAATAATTTGGTTACAATTGAGAGGTAACAAGTTCCACCATACAGGCCATATCAAAATATTAATTAGAATTATTAGCCTAATAGGCCATCTTATCAATCCAATCAGCAAGGTCAAGGGTATAATTTCTAATCAAGGAAATATAATCCTAATAATCGAAGTAATTCAAAAGCTACTATTCTAACTTAGAGAAATTATACTCAAGAAGGATAATGGAATAATCAATAGGATCAAGCAAACAACATGGAAATGGTTCCAACTGGTGAGAGTTCTCATCAATCTTTCATGCAATAAAGTTTAGTTCTTCATTCATTTGAAAACCAACCACCTTATCAGAATAAGGAAGCCTTTCTACCATATGGAGACATTCCTTCATTCACTAAAGAATAAGTGCCAAATCAATAAGGAAAAGGTAGTGGTAAGGCACCTACTAAAACCACATTTGTGAACTTCTAGGAAGGTGAGAATTCTTTTGAGCACTTAGCTACAATCAAAGTCAAGATTTACCTAATTTTGATAATTCAGTTACAGCTCATACTAGATCCAAGAAAAGATAAATTATATAAGGTTTAGGTCTTGAAAGGGTAACCCTTTCTTCTTCTTAGCCATAAAAAAAGACCAGTACACATGAGCTACCTAAAAAAAATTTAAATCAACAAGCTCAAGATCCAAAAGATAAAAACGTGAAAGGGCCTTACATACCTCAATTTACACAACATTTGGGAGCTTATTTTGCTCCTAAATTATAGTGAAAGGCATCCACTTCTCCACTCAATATTTTGGACCATATGAAGAAGACTTCAGTATCAATTTCAATGTGGGATACTCTACTAATTTTAGGATAAAAGGAGTACTTGCAAGAGGAACTTTTAAAGCTCACTATCTCTAAGAAACCACCTAAAAAAGAAAGAGTAAGTGCTTTTTAACTAATTCCAATATAGATATTGAGTCTCAACCTCTTAAGGTGACTAAACCTCCTCTATTTTGCCTTTTTTATCATTAGAGATTGTCTTGTCCATAATTATATGATTGATAGTGGGGCTAGTACTTCAATCATGCCCAAATCAATAACTAGTAAGTTAGGATTGTAGTATGAACCCCATGAGAAAGGTGCTTTAAAATTAGATGGGTATCCTACCAAGAATGTAGGTGTGTTGAAAGGTTTGAAAAAATTACTTGTTGCTTGTCCAAATTTTACCATTTTATAGGTTGTTGTTGTTGTTGTTGATCTACCTCCATATTTTGTACTATGCCTATCCAGAGATTTCACTACCAAAATAGGAGATTACCTTTCTTTAAACTGGTCATACATGGTTTTTAGAACCAAGTATGGAACCAAATTAACTATTATATCAGAGCCTATTTCCAAATTTTATCTTGAGCCATATATGCCAAATATGTTAAATGAGAATTGTAGTATTTCAAAAGAAGATGATAACACCATTGATCAAAAGCCTTCTAAGCATCTCAAAGAAATTCTAGATATTCTCTTAGATGAGTGGGATAATGATAATCTTTGACATTACCCATAAAAAAGTATTGAAGATGCTAGTTTTGGAGTCTATTGTATGCATGAAGAAAGTGACTTATTTCCTAGTCTCACTAGCTCAACGTAGGATCAAGAAGGAGTTTGGAATTTATTCTTTGATGGATCAAGAAAAAAGAATGGTAGTGGGGCTGGTGTTATGTTGGTTTCAAAAAAAAATCAAAGGTATTATTATTCTATTATATTGTATTTTAGTTGTACTTCCAATACTATAGAATATGAAGCTCTTATTTATGGTTTTCAGTGGGCTAGAAAGAGGGATATTAAGCTCTTTTAAAGGCATACAAACATAGATTTTGGGATCTCAAATAAGATTTCCTTGCATTTGACATTCACTTTATTCCTAGAGGAACAAATCAACATACAGATAGACTTGTTGCCATAAGAGCACAATATAATAGTCTAGATCAGATTAAGGAAAAAAAATAAAAATAAAAATAAAGGTGGTATGTAGGCCTTCAGTCTTAAATAATGATGTAAGTTGTCAAGTTTTTGATTTTGACAAGAAAATAGGATATTTTCTACAGAATGAGATAGAGTTTTGCCAAAGAAATCATGATAAATTATAGGACCAATATGGAAATCAGATTGTGAAATTAAAATCAAATAATATGCATAAAGTTTTGGTGACTTTAGAAAGTATTTTCAATGAATATGATCAGATAAGTAAATACAAGGGGAGCATTTCTTCCAAGAAAGAGCATTATGAACCAATTATCATAACTGAAGGTAAACAACTCAAGCTGGGTAAAGTTAATACTGATTCCGAGAGAGTATCCTTCATTTCATTATGTCAAGAATTCATGGATGTTTTTTTATTGAGAATACCATGATTTAAAAGGTTTTAAACCTAGAATAGCACAACATACTATTGAACTAGAATAGGATGCAAAATCAATAAGACAAAAGCAAAGGCTAATCAACCCCAAGGTTGAGATTCTCATGAGAAAGGAGCTTACAAAGTTGATTGAATCAGGTATTATTTTTCCTATTAAGCATTCAACATGGGTTGTAAATATTTTTCTATTAGGAAATAAAAATGGAGAGATAAGACTTTGTGTAGATTTTAGAGATTTGAATAGAGTATCATTGAAAGACCACTATGTTCTTCCTTCCATGGATCAAATCTTGCAGAGAGTTTTATGCTCATAGAGATTTTATTTATTGGATGGGTACTTAGGTTACAACTAGATACTGGTGAAAGACCAAGATCATTATAAAACTACTTTCACCACCAAATGGGGTACTTTTGCTTACAAGAAGATGCCTTTTGGACTCTCCAATGCTGGAGCTACCTTCCAAAGGACAATGGATGTTGTTTTTCATGGTCTTTTGAGTGAAATGGTTTTAGTCTATCTTGATGACACTAAAATATTTTAAAATAATTATAATGATCATCTAACACATTTGAATATTGTTTTTGATAGATGTAGAAAATTTGGAGTTTCATTGAATCCAAAGAAATGCATTTTTTTAGTGCATGAAGGGAGACTTCTTAGGCATGTGGTGTCCAAATCTAGTGTTTCCATTGACCCAAAAATAATAAATTCAATCCTTTCTCTATCATTTCCTAAACAAAAGAAAATATTATAGAGTTTCTTGGGTAAAATTAACTTTACCAGAAGATTCATTCCTAGTTTTGCAGAACTAGTAAAACCACTTACTCAAGTGCTAAAGAAACACCAAGAGTTTACTTAGAGTAAAGAAGGTAAAAGGAATTTCTAAGCTATCAAGGAATAAATCAGCCAAAATCCTAATTTTTCTAAGCTAGTAAAAGGAGTTTTTTAATCCAAATTTTATTAAGGATTTCTTCTTGTATGCTTTCTCTACTTTTAGTACTATTTTAGCCATGTTTATGCCGTAGAATGATGAAGGTTTAGAATAACCCATTGATTTATTTAGTCAAGGTTTAGAGGGTTATGAAGAGAGGTATTTATTTTTAGAAAAACATGTTATTTTTTTTATAAGAGGTCTGAAAAAAATTAGACATTTGGTTTCAAAAAATAAGATTATATTAATGGTTGCTCATCCAAGTGTGAAGGACTTCATTCTCAACAGAGACTTGAGTGGAAAAAGAGATGGATGGGTTACTAAATGCATTGAATATGACATTGAAGTCAAGGTTAAAAATATGTTTTGAGGTAAATGATTATTTTAACATCTTATAGAATATGTAAAATAAGAAAAAACAATTTTGATAATTTAGGACACTCAACATGAAGCTAAAAATATACCTCCTACAAGTTGGACAAAGAACATTGCTAGTTTTATTCAAACTAGAGAGTGTCCAAGGGGTTTGAATGCATCAAAAAGAAGAAAATTTAGGCTAAAATTAGTACCATATATTCTAATTGATGGAGTGATTTTCAAAAAAGACATTAGAGGTAGGCTATTGAAGCCAAACTCTGTTATCAATTACTGGTGAATTCTTCTAATTTTCTCTATTATTTTTTTAGTTATGATCTTCATTTTAATTCTATTTTTTATTTCATTATTAAAAATTAAATGGAAATTTTGAGAAATTAGTAGATCTTTTAAATGCGACAAAGTGTTATTCAATTTTATGACACTTGCATTTTTAGTTTTTAGATCAAATTTTTGGTATCAGAGTGGTTGTTATTTAACAGTGATTACTAGTATATGTTGACAAGGTATAAATACAAAAAGGGTGAAGGAAAAATCATTGAGTATAATCCAGAGATTGGCTCAAGGTGTGCTTCAGGGATGGCTGAAGAAGAGATGGAATCTGAACAAGCTTTCCATTGAACCTTCATGGAAATGAGAAGCATGGTTGAGGAACTATACCATGATAATCAAAGGAAATCCAATAATGATAAAGGTGATTGATAAGAATAAAAAGGTAAAGAAACCAAAAAACCTTCTTCATTAGATGATGGTAAACAAACTATGGAATCTCTCCTTTCACTAAAATTGGATACTAAGTTTGAATTACCAATGTTTAATGGTGAAGTTAATGCTAAAAAGTTGGATAATTGGGTCAAGAAGATTGAATTTTATTATAGGGTCCAAAATATTGTAGGGGATGAATAAAAAATTCATTTGGCTACTCTTCCTATGGGAGGCACAACTCTCATCTGGTGGGAGAGTAAGTTGAAGGAAGCTGAGCTTCAAAAAGGTAACTGAATTTCTGCTTGGAATGAATTTGTTGAAGAATTCAGAAAGCAATTTTATCCTTTAGGCTATATGCAACAAGACATGATGGATTGGAAAATTTTTAGACAAGGAAAAGGAAAAAATGTTCAAGATTATACACAAGAATGTAGGAGAAAATCTTTACTTTTGAATGTTCCTCTTTACACACAAGAAACACTGCTAAAATATATAGGTGGACTACATAGTTACTTAAGACATATGATTCTTATGTTCAATCCCAATAATTTAGATGCAGTATGTGTTCAAGCCACTCATTTAGAGGCTAGAGGAAAACAATCAAAAGAATCTTTTCCTAAAGTTAAAAGTAAGCAATCTAATGTTAAGCAATCCAAAGGGGAAAGTTCATCAGGAAAGGGTAAACAAAAATCCACTTTTACTATTAAAAATTAATAAGGAAAACCATTTTGTAATCATTGTAATAAAAATCATGATGAATCTAAGTGTTGGAAGCTACACCCAGAGTTAAGGCCTAAAAGGTTTCAAAAGAAGGAAAAGAAGACTAATGCTATGGTTCAGGATTTAGGTTCAGATTCAGGTGATGAAACTAAGATCACAACCATGGGATTACATAATGATTCTTCTCTTCTAGTTTCTAGCACTAAGTCATCAAATGATGCATCTTATTTTAAATATAATTTTGTGCATGTTGATAAGAAAAGAAATGAATTGTTCCACATTAGAGTTATTTCAAAACATACTAAGATTGACACTCTATTTAATAGTGGTTCACAAGCAAATTTAATTTCTGAAGAGGTTGTTAAGAAGTTAGGCTTACAAACCAATCGCCATCTGAAGCCTTATCCACTAGGTTGGGTGTGTGATAATGCAAAGCTACAAGTCACAAACTTGTAGACTGAGGTTTGCCATCACATCCAAGTTCATAGATAAGGTTGAGTTGGATGTTGTCCCATTAGACATATGTGGGATTGTTTTGGGAAGCCCATATCTTTATGATAGAAAAGCAATATTTTATAGAGAGGAGAATACGTACTTGCTTGTTAAGGATGACATTGAATATATAGTCAGAGCACATCACATTAAAACAAGTCTTTCCTTGGTTACAACAGGGCAAATGAAAAGACTAGTTAATTCAAGGAAGACTTTTTGTCTCATGTTGATTAAGTCTAAGGAAAAAGAATATTCTCAGGCTTTGGAAAATTGTGATCCTAAACAAAAGAATGAATTGGTTGAAATCATTTCTACTTATGATGATGTATTTCAAGATTGCAAGGGTTTTCCCCCTAAAAGGGGAATTCAACATGAAATTCAGCTATTGCAAGATTCTCCTCTCCCTAACATTGGCATGTATAGGCTATCAGTGGTGGAAAATGAGGAAATCAAAAAATAGGTAATGGATCTATTGGATAGAGGTATTATTCATCCAAGTTCATCTCTTGTTGGTTCACCAATCATTTTGGTGCCAAAGAAAGATGGCACTTGGTGAATGTGTGTTGATTTTCATGCTTTAAACAAAATTACTATTAAGAATCATTACCCTCTTCCTCGTATTGATGATTTATTGGATCAATTAAAACATGATATTTATTTCACTAAGCTAGATTTGAGAAGTGGATATCATCAAATAAGAATTAATGAAGGTGATGTGTGGAAAGCCTCCTTTAAAACAAAATAGGATTGTTTGAATGGATTGTTATGCCTTTTGGGTTGTGTAATGCCCCAGCTACATTCATGAGATTGATGAATGATGTTTTTAGACAGTTCCTTGATGATTTTGTCATAGTTTACTTAGATGATATATTGATTTTTAGCAAGTCTTGGGAAGATCATGTGATACACATTAAGAAAGTCATGGATGCATTACAAAGGGAAAAACTTTATTTAGAAATTTCAAAATGTGAGTTTGGCAAGACCTCTTTGATATACTTGGGTTACATTGTAGAACATGGTAAATTGAAAATTGATCCTGCAAAGGTGGTAGTCATTGTTAACTAGCCTACACCCACTAATACAACTGAGGTTAGAATTTTTCTTGGTGCAGTATAGTTTTGGAGAAAGTTTATTGCTCAATTTTCATATATTGCATCACCTTTGTATTCTTTGACAAGTGTAAAATAGGTATTTTAGTGGAGAGGCAAGCATAAAAAGGCCTTCGACACCTTGAAGAAAAGATAAGTCTTGCTCTGGTCTTGGCACTTCCTAATATACAACAACCATTTGAGATCGAGACAGATGTAAGTGAATATGTTATGGGAGATATTTTAATGCAAGGTAAGAAACCAATTTATTATCATTCTAAAACCTTCACAAGTGTAGTAAGAAAATATCCAACTTATGATAAGGAATTATATGCATTGGTTCAAAGTGTTAAAAAATGGAAACATTACTTAATGGGCAAAGAAACAATAATACATACAGATCATTAGCCCTTACAATATCTCCAATCACAAACTAAGCTACAACAGTCTAGACATTTTCATTGGATGGGTTTCTTACAACAATTTCATCTTATGATTAAGTATAAAAAAGGTATTCATAATAAGGTTACAGATATGCTATCTAGACCTCCTATGGTTATTGCATCTACTCTTTTACAACATGGTTCTTTGTCTCATGCAAGTTATCAAGAATAGTATGTTAATGATCTTGATTTTTAGGATGTCTATAAAGACTTGATGAGTAGTAGACAAGTAGAAGAATTGGACTATCATGTACATAATGATCTTTTATATCATTTGGGTAAACTTTGTATTCCTCAAAATGAGAGGGTACACATGATTAGAGAAGCACATACTTCTCTTATTTATGGTCATTTTGGAGTTGCTAAAATGGTTGAACATTTGAAAATGTATTGTTATTATTGTCGTATGTAGGAACATGTTACCAAATATATTAAGGGATGTACTCTTTGTGCCACAAGAAAACCTAGTAATAGAAAACTGGGGCTTTACACTCCTCTACCTATTCCTACTCACCCATGGGAAAGTATCTCCATGTGATTTGTGGGGGGTTTGCCTATGACACAAAGAAAACATGACTATTTATATGTAGTTGTGGATAGATTTAGCAAGATGTGTGTTTTGATTCCTTGCACTAAGTAAATTACTAGGGAAGGCACTACACACTTGTTATTTAAACATGTATGGGTTCATTTTGGGTTGCCTACTTCAATTATTTCTAATTGAGATTCTCAATTCATTGGGGAATTTTGGTCAACTTTGTGGGGACTAATGGACACTAAATTAAAAAAGAGCACTGCATTTCATTTGCAAACTGATGGGTAAACAGAGGTTGTGAACCAAATTTTGGTACATTTGCTTAGGGGTTATAGTAATAAACATCCAAATTTATGGGATGAATAATTGTGTCACATACAACATGCATATAACCAGTCACTTCATTCTTCTACTATGAAATCTCCATTTGAATTTTGTTATGGATACTTGTCTAAATCTCCTCTAGATGTTTGCTATGGATAGGATACAACTGTTGGTGAACCAAAAGAAGCCATTTGAGCTAAGAATTTCATTGAAAAAATACAACTCATACATCATACTATTTGTATTCAATTGAAGAAAAGTCAAGCCAAGTATAAAGCTAGACATGACAAACATCGTATTGATCACCAATTTGTTGTAGGTGATATGGTATGGCTTCACATTAGTAAGGAAAGACTGATAGGTGAAGGTAAAAAGTTGAAACCAATTTGGTATCGTCCATTTCAGATTACAAATTTTTTTGGCACAAATGCTTTCTGATTAGATTTACCATCTTACATGTAGATTTATTCATTTGTAAATGTAGAAAATCTGAAATTGTATGAGCCTCCAATGATTATTGATCATGATGAAAGTGTATCCATTCCTTCTGTTGATGATTTTACTCCTGAATATCTAAAAAAATTACAGGAAGATACTATTCTTGATAGGAATGTGTGGTCTTCATGAAGAGGTGATGTTGAATATCTTTATGTTGGTCTAAAAGGGATGCACCCAAATAAGGCCAAATGGATGGAAGTTGGAAGGGTGAGGGAGAAATACCCTCACCTCATTACCAATTAATTTCAACTTTGGAGGTCAAAAATTTCCCAATGGGGAGGAGTGATCTAGGTGGATCCATGTACCATTCCATTTTGAAAGTCTTCAATTTTTGGTCAAACCACTTACACATCAAATAATTCATCGAGAGCTTTCTGACACTTCTTCCATAATGCAAAATGGAGTCCGAATGCTTGAGATATAACTTACTAAAGTTTTCTTATGATAGGTGAATAATGAGTGTTAAAAAGTGACATGGCATTGTTTTAAATATGCCAAGTGGTCCAATAATCATTTGACATGTGGCAATCTGAATTTGTGTAAAAAAATTAGTTTGGTGTTTGGTTTATTGATAGCCTCCAGTCTTTGATAGGTGGTCATATGAGGATCTATAGGCCTTACTATTTACTCACTAGGGGCCCTCAGTGAGGGTTGACACACTCTTGTGGAGGGGTGCCTTGGCCTCCTATTCTTCATATGTTATTGTATGTGAAATTGTATTTAACTCACAAAGTCTGCTCAAACCCCACCAATGTGGGATAATTGTTTTACACTTTGTAATAAGGAACCATGAAACCAACATGTGGCAGAGCCACCAACGAACACACATTAGTTGCCACATCATCAAACCATGTAAAGACCAAGTCATAACTGACCAATCTCCAATAGTGACCTAAGTATAGGCTTAGCCAAGCTTATCACCTAAGCCACATTTAAAAGGGATGTTGACATTTCTTAAGGAGGCCGCATACCTATAAAAAGTATGCAATCCCTTCTCCCACAACAAATGTGGGATAAAAGGATAAGACCAAAGCACCAAAGGGAAGGCAGATGCCTTGAACCCTACACCCACCAAGTAAAAAAGATAAGCCTTGACTGCTTGAGCCATAGGCTTGGAAGTACTATAAAGGGAGTGAACTTCCATTTGAAGGGTATTATTCAGCCAACCGTGTAAAAGATTTAAGAAGGATATAAACTTGATTATGCCTTGTACAACCTTGGGCCATTAATGATAGATCTAAGAGATATTTTTATAGGTAGGTAGAGATGAGAGAAGGGGAATTTAAGACTTTTATTGATTTTGTAAGCCATTTATTGCACAAAATTAATGGAAATGGTCCTCACTTTGAATGGACTTGGAGACGTAGGCTATTGAAGTTAAACTCTGTTATCAATTGCTGGTGAATTCTTCTAATTTTATCTATTATTTTTTTAGTTCTTATCTTCATTTTAATTCTAGTTTTTATTTCATAATAAAAAATTAAATGGAAAAGTCAAGAAATTAGTAGATCTTTTAAATGCGACAAAGTGTTATTCAATTTTGTGACACTTGTATTTTCAGTTTTCAGATTAGTAGTCCTTCTGGAGGTCATTTTATAGCCAAGACCATAGCTATAAAGATCATTATAGATGGTTATTTTTATCCTAATTTATTGATAGATGCACATGCATGGGTTAGGAAATGTACAAAATGCATAATGTTTGTAGGAAAACAGAGACTAGCTATTATGCCACTAAAGCCAATTCAGATTGAGCATCCTTTCAAGCAATGGGGTTTAGAATTCATTGGCATGATTAATCCTCCATCTAATTATGGTCATAAGTGGGTTTTGATAGATATATACTATTTCACTAGGTGGGTGGAAGTAATACCTTTGAAAGAGGCAAATGAGAACTTCGTGCTTAAATTCTATGAGAGTCAAGTCACCTATTTTAGAGCACCTTCTACTATAATATCAGATAATACTTTGGCATTCAGTAGTACAAAGGTATGTGAATGGGATTTTCAACATGATATTTATTTGACATTTTCATCAAATTTATATCCATAGGGTAATTGACTAGCTGAATCTAGTAATAAGAACTTGATTCAGATCATCAAGAGAATAATGGAAGACAATCAAAGATCTTGGCATACTAAGTTGACAACTACTTTATGGGCTGATAGGATCACCCATAATAATTTCATTGGTCATTCAAATTATCTCCTAGTTTATTTAAGAGAATCAAGGCTACCTATCTCATTTAAGCTTCCAGCTTTGGAGCTTACACACCAGCTAGAACTTATGGAAAGTGATGCGCTAGAGGTAAGAATGAATGAATTGAGAGAATTGGAGGAGATAAGAGATGATGCTATGCATACCATGTCATCAAATCAATATCAAGTCAAGAATACATTTGAAAAAATATCTTCATCAAAAACATTTTAGCAAGGATACATAGTTCTCAAATTGGATGAATAGCGTGTAAAGCTAGGTAAGCACTCCAAACTTGATAGCCTTTGGAGTGGACCTTATATTATCACTGATTTCAATAATAAAATTGATTTTAAATTATCCAATTTGAGTGGAGAAGAGATTCCCATTCCTATGAATGGGATGTTTGTTAAATACTACTATTAGGAGAGTCACTTCTTTATACATAGTCATAGTTTCATTCCTCTAAGTGCTTTTCTACGCATGCTTCAATAGTTGTTTTCAATTTTATATGTTGTTTTATTTTAATTTAAGTTCATATGTGCACATTCTATTTTTTTGTTTAGTTTCTCTTATTGTGTATTGGTTTTCAAGCTTTTCCACTTTCAGTGTTTGTCTTGGCCTATCTTTGCAAGGGTTTTGAGTTCTTTTGACCAGCAGGCTGGTCAAACCCTAAAAGTTGTCAAAATTGTTAGTAATTTAGCCTATCAAGGCCAAATTAGTACCCCTATTATCTGAAACTTCCCCAAAATGGTCAATTTCTAAATGTGGTTGGTCAAACTGGTCAATTATGGCCTAAAAGTGCAAATTTTGGCCATAATTGTCAAAAAATAGGATTAAAAGCATAAAAAATGATATCAAAAGTTTTCAAATCATGCCAAAAGAGATTTAGTCATGTTAAAAAAGGTCAAAATATCCTAAGTCCTATGTTTTAAGTCATGATAAAGTCATTTGATATGTTAATAGATCAATTTAAGACCTCATGCTTATATGGATCCTCTTCATTGCATAATGCCTCTATATTTAAAACCTTCTCAAAGTCCATTTTACAAGACATTCATTCAAAACCTAAATAGACCTTATGATTGTAGCCTATTCTTTGTTATGTATGGACCATGGACAAGGTCTCTTTATGCATGAGGAGTGTGTCCAAGGTATATGGCAGTCTTGAGTCTTCATCTTCATTGATCATCTTCTGCAAACATCTTAATAACCCTCCCAAAGGTATGCATATTTTAGTTTCTTCAAGATCATGGCTTACACTCTTGGATATAGGTATCTTAGGGCTGGCTGTAGAAACTCATTTGAAGGTCATGAGGGTCTGGTCTCATTGATTGCCCTCCAACTCCACTAGAACCTGATCTTATATGATTCTTTCCTAAAATGTTTCCTCAAGCATGTTTCACTCAAACATGTTTCACTCAAGCATGAGAAAACAAACCCAATCCTCTTCTTACATTCATGATCACCACCTACAACTGTAGGACTATTAGAATTGGCTATAGGTTACATCCTATTAGTAAAACTAAATAGAGATGCCAAATGACTTCAACTATATATCTTAATATCCTCTTGTATTTACAATGTTTTGAATAAGGTGTTGATGACCTTTAAATATGTATGAATGGTCTTGCTCCCTTAACTATAAGTTATTACTCCTATAGGCCTGTAGGTGCCTATAAGCACTTGATTCCTTAGCTATCTCCTATGATAGTGATACTCTTGATCTGTATAGGCCTTGGAGAAAGTTTCATCCACCTTGACTATTGCCACCATATGACCAAAACTTGATTATTTTAAAACCTTGATGAAAATGCTCCTTCTTAGTATTTTTATTGGAGGTGATCACTATGTTTTGAGCCACCTTTGAAAGCTTTACATCTATTCTTGAAATTCACAAGAAAATCCAAAAGCCCCAATTTTCCCTTAAGAATCTATCATGACAACTGGCCTAAATAGCCAAGAAGAGTCTTAAACCAAAGAATAAAACCTTCATTAAAAAAAATAGGCATATGTTGACTGTATGATATCATCCATGTATGGAATGAAAATAAACTAGGCCTTAGAGTGATCATCATTAAGAATTTAATCATGTTCCTCCTAGACTCTTATGTTGGATGAGGTCATTTGAATAGGCCATGATGAAGAACAGCTTACTATCAACTTGATATGATCCTTGAGGGTTTCCATAAGTGTATGAGACTATTGTTTGTCACTTTTGACTATAAATTGATGGCACATTGACTGTATAACCTTTCATACATGACCTTCATGTTAGCAGAATATGATAATTTCTTACTCTAAGGATTGCTTGATGCTCCATAAATCTAACAAGGTCCCCCTTAATTTGATGATTTATTTAACTATATAACCACACCTTGATTGAATGACCTTCTGAGAGTGCTCCTTTTCACTATGTTTTGATGCTTTGACTGGTCTATACCCTCTGCTTCTCCTTGGGGTGGCTTCACTATCCCTTGACTCTCTTGACAATATTTATGGAATGGAGATGGGTATGAGGTATGAGTGGAGTGGAATGATGATGAAAACAAGATGGAGGGGTAGAAAGAAGGTGAAAACATAGTGGGAAAAGGTAGAGTATAGTAGTGGTTTGGAGGTGGGAAAGGAGGTGAAGGAACATGCCAATACCATGAAGAGATTGTACACAAAGAAAAAAATTTGTTCAACATTCTACTTGAATTTGAAGACCATTTGAGGAAAGGAAGTGGGTCAAATTCAAACCTTATTTTCTGAAAAAACCTTAAATTTTGCAAAGAAACCTTAAAATATGCTAAACTAGCTCATTGAGACACTAAAAAGCATGGAGATGGCTTCCTTAGCCATGAAACTTGAATAATTCTGATTTTAAATCATGATAAAAATGATATAGACCCTATAAAACATAAATTATTGATAATTTGATACTGTCTTCTTCCTCTTGGACCATACAACTCTTCCTTGTAAGCTTGCAAACTACATATTTGGACTGGTGGGGTTTGTGACCTTAGTTTGACCTTGAAATGGATGAACACATAAAGGAGACTATGAAAAGGTAGAGAAAGTCCTTAATATTCTAGAACAATTTGAATTTTTCTAAAACTCTACCTAGGTGAAGAGAAAATGAAGAGAAACAACAACCTTTCTGGTTTCTAGGCAACATAATTTGCCCTAACTTCAACTAGATGGTTCATGAGCATAGAGCATCCAATTGAGAAACAAATTGAAGCACTAAGAAGCCCTCTAAGTCTAGTTTATATTGATGCTTATATGTTCCTCACATGTGCTCTTAGTTTTGAATAACACTTCTCATTTTAATCTTCTAAGAATCCATGGCATGAGTTATAGTTTGTGACTATTCAATGATTGTTTGTGATGGAATAGAAGTAGAGTAATGCAAGAGTTGTCCACAATATTTATATGATTTAGTGGTTGGGAGCCACCTTGGTCTTGAATTTATATATATTTATTGTTGATGATGGATTATGATCATAATTCTAATGACAAACTATTATAGATGAATATTTACAATGAAATCTAAGCTAAAGTGAACATTGATAAAAAAAGAAGTAAAAGGTAGGGTAAGGCAAAGAAGAAAAGTGATTACAGGTTTTCATATCAAATATTATGACACAATTATAATTAATTTGAGTACACATGAACCAATTTATGTTATAAAATATTATAAGCTCAAATTACATCACAAATCAGATAAAATTTAGAGGAAAAATATGAATCATAAGTAAGAACCAAGTTTACTTTAAAAGTTTGCTATTATGATTTGAATAACATAAGTACATCCAAATGCAAAGCAAATAAAATGAAGTATACTTGAAATATTTACAATTAATCTAAATTTCAACATAAATTAACTACCCTATAATAAAGAATGTGACTCAAAATAAGAAGAATCATTCAAATTCAACATGAATCTCTACAATTGAGAGACATCATAGACATTTAACAAAACTATCCAGTCAATCTTTTCAAAATTCCTCAGTTGTATTAAATGCTCCTAGTATCAATTTATCTAAAACATTCCCTCTTTACAAAATGGTAACCCCTGCTTATTTATAGATAACATAGGTAGTATACCAGTTAACCATGTTGACAACAAATACAAAAATGAAGACAGTTGTCCCTTTTTGTAAAGTTTCTAGAATACATATATTAAAACACAATTTAAAAAAAAATCATTTTTATTTAGCAATTTGAATTAATGATAATCTCATATGTTGCATAGCTTTTTCACCGAATTAATGGGACCTTCCATTTAAAACCCAAATGGCTCTATTTGACAAGTGGTTGAGTATAAAAAAATAGTGAAATATGGCTAGGACGTCAACTTTAGGTCTTCATAACTTTTGATGTTTAGTAGCAGGTGAGCTAAAATTTGGTGTATATATTTCTAACATAAATGTAAAAAAACCCATTTGATAATTTCTCTTGTAGCTGTATCAAGTGAGAGATATGACTTCATGAAAATATATACTAGGCTCTATTTAGACCCTGAAAAATTGGCTAGGTCTAGAAAAATGATAAAAAGTGCGTTGGAGGGAAACTTTCCATGCTTAGATATTTTGTTGTATTATGTCGTATGGGCTCAAAATTTGCAAACATGTTCTTTGTATGAGGGTTAATAAATGCATTTTACCATTTCATATAAAGATATAACACATAAAAGATACATCCTCATGAAAATGCTTTCGAAGTTCTATTTGAGTTCTCTGAAAATGGCTGTCTGGAAAAATAACAAAAAGTGCATTGGAGGGTAACTTTTCATTCTTGGATCTTTTGTTGTATTATGTTTCATGGGCTCAAAATTTGTGAAAATTCTCCTTGCATGAGGATTAAAAAAATTATTTTACCATTTGTATTGAAACTACATTTCTTGAGAGATATGATCTCTTAAAAATACCCTCTAGGCTTAAATTAGACCTTGCAAAATTGGCTAAGTCTGGAAAAATAACAAAAAGTGCATTGAAGGGAAACTTTCCATGCTTGTATTTTTTATTTTATTATGTTGCATGGGCTCAAAATTTGTGAATATGTTCCTTACATAAGGTTTAAAAAACCCATTTGACCATTTCATCTGAAGATATAACACAAAAAATACGTCCTCATGAAAATGCCTTTGAAGTTCTATTTGAGTTCTCTGAAAATGGCTAAGTATGAAAAATAGTGAAAATGCAGTGGAAGGAAACTTTTCACATCCATAAATTTTGATTTATTATGCTTCATAGGCTCAAAATTTGTGAACATATTCCTTGTATGAGGGTTAACAAACCCATTTGACCATTTCATCTGAAAATGCAGTGCATGAAAGATATGGCCTCTTGAAAATACCTTCTAAGTTATATTTACACTCCCATTTTGATGTCCTTGCAACCGTATTTGATGTTTTAAAGACCATCAAATTTAATTTCATCTATATTTTATATGGGATTAAATTTTACATCCTCACAACCATCACATGATATCCTTGTAATCGTCATTGACATTGAGAAGACCATTAAATTTAAGCTCATATGTATTTTTTTATAGGATTAAATTTGACGTCCTCGCAACCATCATGTTATGTCCTCACAACTATCATTGACGTCGAGAAAGCCATCAAATTTAATCTCGTATGCATTTTTTATAACATTAAATTTGACATCTGTGAGACCGTCATCTATTTTTGGCCAATTTTATATTTTTTTACCTTAAGTGTAGAAATCACCAAGGCATAAAATTTGTAGAGAATGGACTTAATACCATAAAGAACCAACCTATTAAACCCACTATTCCTGAGACATTTCTAAATTCACCAATTAATTTTTAAAATGAACATTTTTTCATGGTTTTGCATGACGTTCACATACTTATGAGGAAATCAGTTTAAGATTGTTTGAGAGCCAACTTTGCATGCTTGTAAGTTTTGATTCGCTATGTCATATGAGTTCAAATTTGGTGAACATGTTCATTACATGAAGGTTAATAAACTCATTGTATCATTTTATCTGAAGTTACATCACCTAAGAGATATAGCTTTATGAAAATACCTACCCGGCTCTTTTAGACTCCCTGAAAAATTGGCTGTCTGGGAAAAAATAAAAAAAAATATGTTAGAGGGGAATTTTGAAGGATAATAACTTTTGATGCGATTATGTGGAGGTCCTAAAACTTGGAAAATATAAACTTGGTACAAATGTGAACACATCCATATGAACAATTTTACATGACCCATCTACATGTGGAAATGGTGATGTCAGCAAAGTGCCTACTTAATTTTTTCTGCCACTTGACCAGAATGTCTAAATGAACATAATGAAGGACCAGATGAAAACCAAGCACTTTCATACTTATTTTAGGCACTCTTGGAACCCCATAAAGTATCTATAACCTATCTATAATCTTTTGATCAATATTTGTCAGTGTTATCTCCATGAAACCTATACTTTCCATTCGTATGACAAATCATTAGTAAGATTAGGCAATTAAAGTTCAATAATGAAAAGAGAATAAGCCATTTTATCAAAGAAGATGATCTTCAGATTTTAATAATATTTAAATATGCCAAAATTTTAGTATTAAGGTTTAAAGCATCTCAAGGGTCCCAATTTGAAAAAAAAAGGGGTATGTTGGCCTCAACAAATGGTGACTCACAGGGGAAACATAGAAATATGTTAGAACCTAGAGACTCTGGTTTAGAAATATAAATAGACCATCTATTCCACTTGATTAATGTCATCATTGAGACCAATTCATAGTTAAAACAAGCTTTGTGTATGCAAAATTAAGATCAAATATTTAAAACATAGATATACTATATGTGTGCTTAGATTCCATTTACTATTTACCATGGGATTTAGGAAACAACTTTCATGTTTCATGCCTTTAATAATTAACATGTGATTAGAAGCATGTTTAGATATTCATTAAAAATCATGCTTTAGCTTTGAGAAGGTTTGGGCATTACTCTATTGCTAGCTAGATTTCCATAGCCTCGACAAAGTTGCCTTTGGTTCTACTCATGGCCTTTCTCCACTGCTAGCCAGGCATCCATAGCCCCAGTGGAAATTACCAGAATCACCTATGCTTGGGAAGCTTTCGATTTTACAATCAGTTTTTTTCTGGGCTTCCAATAAAGGTTGGGAACCAAGTTAGCTAGGTTTAGGGATTTGATCATGTGTTTGATTTTCAAACAATTGCCTTTGTTTGTGACCTTTATCCCAAGTAAGGATGTTTGCTAAGTTCAATCATGGTTGTGTCTCAATAGGTTAATCTTTCATTCCACACACATAATTATTCTTAAAATCAAGTTTAGGTCAAGATAATGTATAAGTTCCTATGGAATATTTAACTTATTCATCAATCTTTACTAATTTATTTAAATCATGACATCAAGATTGTGCTTCAAACTATGGTCAATATAAGTGTGAGGTTCATACATTCATTCATGATCTTTTATAAATTTGAGTAAATTTGAAGAACTTTGAGATAGGGCTGTTCCAAAAGGACTTATTAAGAGCAAAGAACAAAGCAACAAAAGTAAACACATAATATAAAGAAACAAAGAATGAAGTGAAAGAAGAAGTAAATAAATATATACATGCTTATGCACAAACAAGGGACATGAAGGAAAAAAAATGAAAAAGAAAGAATGGGAAAGAAACTAATCTACACCTTATACTAACTTCACAAAATACTTACCTCCAAGATCAAATGAAAAACTATTTAATCTATTATAACACCTTAAAACTTGAGTGTTTTTTTATGTCATCTTCCTATAGATAAGGGCATTTATATTCTTGTGTCTTTTAGATGGTGTGACTTGATCTCCTATCAGCCTCCTCAGATGCATGGATAGAATATATGACTCTAAGACCCAATTATCTTCTTCCCAAATTCTCTTACTTTGTAGTAGGAGTGTTAGTTCTACTTTTTTCATAGATAGGTATTGGTATATATCATCTTCACTCAATAGTGCTAGTTCAACTTGCATCTTTAGACTGATTTATTCATTAGGTTCTTTATGAGATGGAAGTGGACTACCAATTTTTACACAAAAATCTTCCAATTCATCCCAAAATGCATCTTCTTCTTGATAAAATGAATGATATCCATTCTAAATCTCAATATGACAATTTTTTATTTGATACACATGCCTCATCTTCATCTTCAGTGAAGAAAGGCAACTCTGCTACCCAATCAAGCTTCAACTTCTCTTGGTTTGATTCCTCCAGAATAATACCACCTTTTGGAAACTATAGATTATTGATGAAATTCTCAGATGAAGCATTCATATGTTATTTTATCCCTTCATTTACCATTTCTAACTCTCTTGTTTTATTCAAAAAATCATGATATGACTGTTGTTAGTAATCATTTTCTTTAGGAGTATTCTATTTCAAAAATAAACTTATGTGTACTACCTCTAAAAAAATATCATCTTATATTTGATCCACATCCATTTCCATCAAATTTTCTTCTTCATGTGTAGGCATATCAATGATTATTTCTTGATGATCTTCAATTACAATTTAATTAATTGGCCCATCTGAATCTTCATCTCCATCTTTAAATTAAAAATCAATGTCCTGTATGAAACCTTGAGATGGACCTGCAAAGAAAGACATCGCTACAATAAATTCTTGATTAGGCATAATTTTAGATGCTTCAAAAATATTATAATGATTATCCAAAACAATATCAGTGAAACTCATGTGTATGTCTTCAAAAAATACATTATTACTGCTATAAAACTCATCTAGAGGCTTATCCAACCTTTGAGAGGCATAGTTTTTGTCATAACTTTCCCTTGTATTTCCTACTTATTTTTACAACTGTAGAAAATTAGTGCTCAATTTTTTGACCATTTCTAATATCAAGTCATTTGAATTTTTTGGTATCTTAGGTTCATGAATTAAAGCATTATGACTAGCTATGAACACTAAAATTTTATGTTTTTTTGGATGAAATCCATTTGTAGTGTTATTCAAAAACTTAAGTTTTTGGCTAGGATATGCATTACTCAAATAAAAATGGTTCTAAACTAGTTTTAAATTTGGCATATTAGGGATGAAATTTTGGATGGACCAATTCAAATTGACATTATGCATAGAATATGCCATCTGACCCTGAGACTGCATTTGGTCATTAATGACTACAACTTCAGAATAGGCCTGTGTCAATGCATTTATGACTATAAAAGATATTTTTAGGAACATAGAGGTCAAGTGATCTATAACATCCTTATAAATCTCTAAGGCTAAAGCCTCTTCAGGTCTATAAGGGGCTACAGTTTTGTTAAACATCTTCTAAAACCTAGTATTAAATGATTTGATGGTTTCACTAATATCTTTTCTAATGGTGATGAATTGTTGATACAAAATGCATGGACTAATAATATTATCAAATTGATCGATGAAGATATTATTAAAATCATTCCAGCTAGTAATGCAATTCCTCTGGAAGGTTAAAAAACCATTCATAGGTATCATCTTTAAAAGTAAATGAAAATAATTTATAGGCCACATCTTCATGAATTACATTCAACAATCTCAGAGTAGTTTTGAATGAATTAATATGTTCTTTGGCGGTAACAACATTATTTGGGCTAAATCAAGGCAAATAGTTTTCTATATTTTGAGGAAGATCATGCACTATACTTGGTACATTGATTGAAAAGCCACCTAGCCAAGCCATACCTTGAACACATGAGTACCTTGAGTTGGTGAAGTAGATTGGGAGCTTGAAGATTTTTGCTTACCTCAGCCCTGCTTTGTATAAATTTAGCTTGAAGATTAAAAAATTCTATTTGAAATATGATGTATCAAGTTATATTTTCATAAAAAACAATAATCAACCTACACACTAAGCTTACTTTGTAAATATTTATTCATAAAAAGATAAAAGAAACTGATATTTGACTAAATAAGATCAAAGATGTGTTGAATTATGCAAAGATGACCATTCTTTGCAATATTTGACTCAAATAAACACAAAATTCATAAATAATTGTCAATCTTTAACCAAAATAAGGCATCTTAATTTCAAATACTATGAATTCTTAATACTTGAAGCTATTTTACTAGAATTTAACTATATATCTTCAAATAACAACAATATTTGTCTAAATAAGAAAAAAGATTGATCTAAAATCATGAATATCACTAACCTTTACACAATTATGTTAAAAAAAACACATGTAAAAAAAAGAGTGATCTTTGATCAAAATACACAAAAATCAGTAAAGATCCTTTAAATTTTCAAATATTTGTTGAAGCCCTCCTTCTAATGCCAATAGAGCTTTTTTTTATGCTTCCATTTATCTCACAGGTGCTCTTAGTGTTGAAGAACACTTCTCATTTTAAGATTCTGAGAATCCATGACATGAGTTGCAGTTTGTGACTATTCAATGATTGTCTATGATGGAATAGAAGTAGAGTAATGCAAGAACTGTCCATAATATTTATATGATTTAATGGTTAGGAGCCACCTTGGTCCTAAATTTATATATCTTTGTTGTTGTTGATGGATTATGTTAGAATTATAATGAAATACTACTCTAGATGAATATTTACAATGAAATCTAAGCTAAAGTGAACATTGATAAAAAAAAGTAAAAGGCAGGGTAAGATAGAGAAAAAAGTGATTATAGATTTTTATATCAAATATTATGAAAAAATTCCAATTACTTTGAGTACACATGAACCAATTTATTTTATAAAATAGCATAAACTCAAATTACATCACAAATTAGGCAAAATTTAGAGGAAAAGTATGAATCATAAGTAAGAACCAAGTTTACTTTAAAAGTTTGCTATTGTGATCTGAATAACATAAGCACATCCAAATGCAGAGAAAATAAAATGAAGTATACTTAAAATCTTTACAGTTAATCTAGATTTTAGCACAAATTAACTACCTTATGACAAATGATGTGACTCAAAACAAGAAGAATCATTCAAATTCAACATGAATCTCTGCAATTGAGAGACAACATAGACATTTAACAAAACTATCTAGACAATCTTTTTAGAATTCTTCAGTTGTATTAAATGCTCCTAGTATCAATTGCTCCAAAACTCTCCCTCTTTACAAAATGGTAACCCATACTTATTTATAGAGAACATAGGTAGTGTAATGGTTAACCATGTTGACAATAAATACAAAAATGAAGATAACTGTCCCTTTTTACAAAGGTTTTAGAATATATATATTAAAACTTAATTTAAAAAAAATGGTTTTCATTTAACATTTTAAATTAATGAGAATCTCATATGTTGCATAGCCTTTTCACTGAACTGTTGGGACCTTCCATTTAAAAACCAAATGGATTTGTTTGACAAGTGGCTAAGTATAGAAAAATAGTGAAATATGGCTAGGAGGCCAACTTTAGGTCTTCATAAATTTTGATGTGTAGTAGCAAGTGAGCTGAAATTTAGTGTATATGTTCTTGGCATAAATGTGAAAAAACCTATTTGATCATTTCTCCTATAGAAGTAACAAGTGAGAGACATGGCTTTATTAAAATGCATACTAGGCTTTATTTAGACCCTAAAAAATTGGTTGTCTGGAAAAATGACAAAAAATGCGTTGGAGGGAAACTTTCCATGCTTAGATCTTTTGTTGTATTATGTCGCATGGGCTCAAACTTTGTGAACATGTTCCTTGTATAAGGGTTAAAAAATCCATTTGACCATTTCATCTGAATATATAGTACATAAAATATACGTCCTCATAAAAATGCCTTCAAAGTTCTATTTGAGTTCTCTAAAAATGGCTGTCTAAAAAAATAACAAAAAGTGCATTAGAGGGAAACTTTTCATACTTAGATATTTTGATATATTATGTGATATGGGTTAAAAATTTGTTAACATGTTATTTGAATGAGGGTTAACAAACCCATTTAACAATTTATCCTGAAACCATATTTCTTGAGAGATATGATCTCTTGAAAATGCCGTCTAGGCTCAAATTAGACCCTACAAAATTGGGTAAGTCTGGAAAAATAACAAAAAGTGCATTGAAGGGAAACTTTTAATGTTTTTATCTTTTGTTGTATTATTTTTCATGGGATAAAAATTTACAACCATGTTCCTTTCATGAGGGTTAACAAACCCATTTGACTATTCCATCTGAAGATATAGCACATAAAATATATGTCCTCATGAACATGCCTTCGAAGTTTTGATAGTGAAAATATGTTAGAAGACAACTTTCCACGTCTATAAATTTTGATTTATTATGTTTCATGGACTCAAACTTTGTGAACATGTTCCTTGCATGAGGGTTAACAAACCTATTTGACCATTTCATCTGAAAATATAGTGTGTGAAAGATATGGCCTCTTGAAAATACCTTCTAAGTTCTGTTTACACTCCCATTTTGATGTCCTCACAGCCGTATTTGATGTCGTGAAGACCATAAAATTTAAGTTCATCTATATTTTTATATGGGATCAAATTTTACATCCTCTTAACCATCACATGATGTCCTTGTAATCATCATTGACGTCACGAAGATCATCAAATTTAAGCTCGTATGTATTTTTTTATAGGATTAAATTTGACATCCTTGCAACTATCATGTGACATCCTTGAAACCATCATTGACATCATGAAGATAGTCATATTTAAGATTGTATGTATTATTTTATGAGATTAAATTTGATGTCTGTGAGACCATCATCTATTTCTGGCCAATTTTGCAATTTTTTACCTTGAAGTGTAGAACTCACCAAGGCATCAAATTTGCATATAATGGACTTAATACCACAAAGAACCAACATATTAAACCCGTTGGTCCTGAAAGCTTTCCAAATTCACCAATGAAATTTTGAAATGAAATTTTTTTCATGGTTTTGCATGACATTCACATACTTGTCAGGAAATCAGTTTAAAACTATTTGAAAGCCAACTTTGCATACTTGTAACTTTTGATTCACTATGTCGCATGAACTCAAATTTGACAAAAACGTTCATTACATGAGGGTTAAAAAACCCATTTGATAATTTTATTTTAAGTTACATTACTTGAGAGATATATCTTCATGAAATACCTACCAGGCTCTTTTGGACCCCCTGAAAAATTGGTTGTCTAGAAAAAAATAACAGAAAATACGTTGGAGGGAAGCATTGAAGGCTAATAAATTTTGATGTGATTATGTGGAGGACCTAAAACTTGAGGAATATAAACTTGGAAAAAATGTAAACACATCCATATGAAATATTTTACTTGAACCATCTACATGTGAAAATGGTGATATCAGCAAAGTGGCTACTCAGATTTTTCTGCCACTTGACCAAAATGTTTAAATGAACATAATGAAGGACCAGATGAAAACCAAGCACTTCCATACTTATTTCAAGAACTCTTAAAACCCCATAAAGGATCTATAACCTATCCATAATATTTTAATCAACATTTTTTAGTGTTATCTCCATGAAACCTATACTTTCCATTCGTAGGGCAAATCATTAGTAAGATTAGGCAAATTAAAGTTTAATAATGAAAAGAAAATAAACCATTTTATCAAAGAGGATGATATTCATATTATAATAAAATTCAAATATGCTAAAATTTTAGTGTTAAGGTTAAAATCATCTCAAGGGTCCCAATTTTATAAAAAAATGGGGTGAGTTGGCCTCAACAGTTTCTTCACCCCAAATTTGAGAGTTGTACCCTTCTCTAGTAAGTCATACCATCAGGAAATATACAATCATGTCTCTATGTGCCAATAAGTAAGAAACTAAAAAGAGGTTGGTTTAGGGCTTTTATGGCCATGAAATACTATTAAATTGTTGTGGAAGCTTTAAAATCTCCTGTAGATGAATTCCCCTACCCTGGATTATATGGATTCCATATATATTTTGTACTTCTCTTGCAAAATAGGTGAAAAAACTATGTTTTGGCCTTTTAAAACTAATTATTCACTTCCCACCACTTGGAATGGAATGTTAGAGAATAAATTCATGGATATAATGTAAATTTTCATATTTTGACCCTTTTAATTAGCAATTTGGCACTTGGAAGTCCAATTTGGGCTCTTTTTGGCTATTATAACATATCAAATGACTTTATCATGGCTTGAAACTTAGGACTTGAGATTTTTGAACATGACTAAAGCTATTTTGGCATGATTTTAAAACTTTTGATATCATTTTTGATGCTTTTAATCTTGTTTTTGACATTTTTGGCCAAAATTTACACTTTTAAGCCATAATTGACTGGTTTGATCAGACACATTGGTAAATTGATCATTTTGGGGAAATTTTAATATAATAGGGGTAGTAATTTGACATTGACAAGCCAAATTAATAACAATTTTGGTGACTTTTGGGGTTCAACCAGCCTGCTAGTCAAAAGAACTCAGAACTCTTGTAAAGATAAACCAAGACAAACACTAAAAGTGAAAAAGCTTGTAGACCAATACACAATAAAATAAACTAAATAAAAAATAAAAACATGTGCACATATAAAATTAGAGGAAAAGATAATAATAATAGATAAAATGGAAAATAACTACTAAAGCATGTGTCAAAAAGCACTTAGAGGAATAAAACTATGACTATGTATAAAGGAGTGACTCTCCTAATAGCAGTATTTAAGAAACATCCCATTCACAAGAATGGAAAGCTATTCTTCACTCAAATTGGATAATTTAAAAGTATTGTTTTTATTATAATCAATGATAATATAAGGTTCACTCTAAAGGCTATCAAATTTAGAGTGCTTACCTAGCTTTACATGCTCTTCATCCCATTCGAGAACTATGTCTCCTTGTTAACATGTTTTTGATGAAGATATTTTGTCAAATATCTTCTTGACTTGATATTGATTTGACCACACGGTATGCATAAAATCATCTCTTATCTCCTCCAATTCTCTCAATTTATTCATTCTTACCTCCAATGCATCACTTTCCATAAGTTCTAGTTGGTGTGTAAGCTCCAAAGCTGAAATCTCTAATGAGATAGGTAGCCTTGATTCTCTTCCATAAACTAGGAGATAAGGTAAATAACCAATGGATTTCTTAGGGGCAATCCTATCAGCCCATAAATCAGTCTTCAACTTAGTATGTCAAGATCTTTGATTATCTTCTTTTGTTCTTTTAATGATCTAAATCAGGTTCTTGTTAGTAGATTCATCTAGTCCATTACCCTATGGATAGTAATTTGATGAATATGTCAAATAATACCATGTTAAATATCCCATTAAAATACATTTGTACTACTAAATGCCAAAGCATAATTTGATCTTATAGTAGAAGGTACTCCAATATGGGTGACTAAACTTTCATAAAATACAATCATGGAGTTCTCATTTACCTCTTTTAAAGGCACTACTTCCACCTACCTAGTGAAATAGTCTATATATATCAAAAACCACTTATGAAGAGTACTAGATGGAGGATGAAGCATGCTAATGAAGTCTAAACCCCATTACATGAAAGAATGCTCAACCTGAATTGGCTTTAGTGGCATAACAACTAGTCTCTATTTTCCTACAAACATTGCACACTTTGTACATTTCCTAACCCATGAATGTGTATCTCTAAATAAATTAGGCCAAAAATAACTAGCTATAATGATCTTTGTAGTTTTGGTCTTGGCTGAAAAATGACCTTCAAAAGGACTATCATGAAATTACTCAAAACACTTATCAAATTGACTAGTTTTAACACACTTTAAAAGCATACCTCCAATGTATTTTTTGAAAATAAATCCATAAATTAGAATATATGGTAATAATTTATGCTTGAATTGTATTATTTTTGATTCATTTAAAACCCTTGGATACTCTCCAGTTTGAATAAATCTAGCAATGTTTTGTGTCTGAGTTGTAGGAGGTATATTTTCAACTTCATACTGAGTGTCTTGAATTGTCAAAATTATTTATTTTTCTTCTTTTAAATCTTCTACAAGATGTTCACATAATCCTTTTCCTCATATAATATTTTAAAACTTGACTTAAATTTCATATTCCATGCATTTAGTAACCCATATAGCTCTTTTTCTGCTCAAGTCTCTATTGAGAATGAAGTCCTTCACACTTGGATGAACAACCATTAGTATAATCTTGTTATTTGAAACCAAATGTCTAAATTTTTTTATACCTATTATAATATAAATAACATGTTTTTATAAAAATGAATACCTCTCTTCATAACCCTCTAAATCTTGACTAAAGAAAGTAATGGGTTGTTTTAAACTTTCATCATTCTGCTACATAAGCATGGCTAAAATAGTACTAGAAGTAGAGAAAGCAAACAATAAGAAATCCTTATTGAAATATGGATTGATAAAAGTAGGAGAATTGTTGATTTCTTCCTTGATAGATTCAAATCTCATTTTACCTTCTTTACTCCAAGTGAAATCTTGGTGTTTCTTTAGCATTTGAGTAAGTGGCTTTACTAGTTCTACAAAACAAGGAACACACCTTCTGATAAAGTTAATCTTACCCAAGAATATCTACAATATTTTCTTGTCTTTAGAAAATTATAGAGAAAGGATTGCCTCTATTCTTTATGGATTAATGGAAACACTAGATCTGGACACCACATGCCCAAAAAGTCTCCCTTCATGCACTGAAACAATGCATTTCTTTAGATTCAATGAAACTCTAAATTATCTACATCTATCAAAAACAATCTTAAAATGTGTTAGATCATCATTATAATCCTTTGAAAATATTATAATTTCATCAAGATAGACTAAAACCATTTCACTCAAAATACCACGAAAAGCAACATCCATTGCCCTTTGGAAGGTAGCTCCAGCACTGGAGAGTCCAAAAAGCATCTTCTTATAAGAAAAAGTACCCCATTTAGTGGTGAAATTGATTTTATAATGATATTTATCTTTCACCATTATCTATTTGTAACTTGAGTACCCATCCAATAAATAAAATCTCTGTGAGCCTGAAACTCTCTATAAGATTTGATCCATGGAAGGAAGTGGATAGTGGTCTTTTATTAATACTCTATTCAAATCTTAGAAATCTACACAAAGTCTTATCTCTCCATTTTTATTTCTTACTAGAACAATATTTTCAACCCATTTTTAATTATTAATAGGAAAAATAATACCTAATTTAATTGGCTTTGTAAGCTCCTTTTTCATGAGAATCTCAACCTTGGGGTTGGTTAGCCTTTACTTTTGTCTTACTGGTTTTGCATCCTATTCTAGTTCAATAGTATGTTGTGCTATTTTGGGGTCAAATTTTTTCAAATCATGGTATTACCAAGCAAAACCATCCATGAATTTTTGACATAATGAAATGAAATCTACTCTCTTAGAATCAATATTAACTTTACCCAGCTTGAGTTGCTTACCTTTGGCTCTGCTAATTAGTTCATAATGTTATTTCTTGGAAGAAATTATCAAATTGTCTTTCCTTAGCTGATAATATTCATTGAAAATAATTTATAAATTCACAAAACCTTTAGGCATCTTATTTTATTTTAATTGCACAATCTGATTTCCATATTGGTCTTGCAATTTATCATGATTTCTTTGGTAAAGTTCTTCCTCATTCTGTAGAAAATATGCTATTTTCTTGTCAAATTAAAAAACTTTCCAACTTATATAATTATTTGGGACTGAAGGCCTGCATACCACCTTTATTTGGGTCTAATTTTTATTGTTCTTAATCTGATATGGAATATCATATTGTGCTCCTATGGCAACAAGTCTATCTGCATGTTAATTTGCTCCTCTAAGAATAGAGAGAATGCCAAATGCAAGAAAATATTACATGAGATCCCAAAATATATGTTTTTATGCCTTAAAAATATTATTATTTGTTTCACTTAAACATCTAACTTTTTGGACTACCAATTCACTATCAACTTTCCCCTGTAAGAGCTTAATATCCCTCTTTCTAGCCTACTGAAGACCATAAATAAGAGCTTCATATTTTGTAGTATTGTAAGTACAACTAAAATGAAATATAATAGAATAATAATACCTTTGATTTTGTGATGAAACCAACATAACACCATCCCCACTACCATTCTTTATTTTGGATCTGTCAAAGAATAGATTCCAAACTCCTTGATCCTGTATTGAGCTAGTGAGACTAAGAAATAAGTCACCTTCTTCATGCATATAGTAGACTCCAAAATAAAAATCTTAAATAATTTTTTAGGGTTCATGTCCATGATTATTAGTATACCACTCATCTAGGAGAAGATTCAGAATGCCTTCAAGAGGCTTAGAAGGCTCTTGATCAATGGTGTTATCATCTTCTAAAATACTACAATTCACATTTTACATATTTAACACATATGGCTCAAGGTGAAATCTAGAAATAGGTTCTAATATAATAGTTACTTTGGTTCTATACCTAGTTATAAAAACCATGTATGACCAATATGAAGAAAAGAAATCTCTGAATAGGCATAGTGCAAAATATGGAGGTAGATCAACAACAACAACATCTTGTAAAATGGTGAAATTTGGATAATTAAGGTGTATCACCCCCTTTAAATAGGATTTATTTTAAGTTTCCCCTTCCCCTTTTCACCCATAAACACAAAAAAATCAGATTTAATAGACATATTTTAAGGGAACCAACCCTCTCTAAAGGTTCTTCTCATTGAAGAGTCACCCACACTTTGAGAAGGTTCTATTGTATCAATAGGAGTGATGGTGTGATATGTACATCTTCAAGCATGGTGCACTCTAGAGTGATAATAGTAACATGCTACTAGTTGGAATTCATCATCTTATTTGGTGTATCACCTCCCTTAGGATAGTTTGCTTTTAGTTATCTCTCTCCCTTTCCCCCCAAAAACATTTAGGTGTAGTAGTGATCCAAAGTGGTACATTAAGGGAGTTAGCCCTATCTAGAGATTCACCTCATCATTAGGCTACCCACAAGTCTAGAGGTGTTTCCATTATACCACTTGGATGAGGAGATATGAGACATCTCCTCAAAGGGTGAAAATCCAAGTGACAACAATATTACCTTATAAAAATTTCCATCTTATCTTGTACACATATTATACCTCTAACCTAGTTGGGGAAATACTTAAATAAGAAGACAAGTTTGGAAAGGAGTATGGTATCTATTACAATAGTTATGATTTGATATATTAAGAGACTACACTAAGGTTTAATTTCATTATATTTAAATCTATTTTACAAAAAAAATCTTTAGAACTACATGATTTATATGACTACCTATGTCATAATTCATTCAAACCCTCTTTTCCATTTATTCTCTAAGGTTTTTTTTCCTAGAGATCAAACTGGTAAATGTATGATCTTGTTGATGCCATTTGTCCTTATGATCATTACACAAAATTTGTTCAAATTCTAAGTGATCATTGATCAAATTAAAAACACACATATGGTATCTTAGTGACACATCTTAGATACTATTCTAGATGAATATGTTCTCTTGATTGAATGAAATGATCAAGTCCTTACCCTTAAAGACTAATTCCATAATTTCATGACTGATCTTGAGGTTTAGGCCCTTGATCAACATGAAATTATAGTTAATAATAAAAAAAATCCAATAAATCTATCTTAGAAGAATTATCCAATGGCACAATCTATTTTTAAAAGAATAATTTGACACTTCATTTTGATAGATCTAAGTTCCTTCAAGGAGTTAGGGTAGGGTTCATCCTCTTTGATATTTTGGAAAGATCATTCCTCTAGATTTTTGATTGAAATTTGATGTTACTAATAACATGACTGAGTATGAAGCCATCATCCTTGGGATGAAAACAACCATAAATTTAGACATCCCATACTTACATGATTTAGGTGAATCTTAACTTATATGACTTGATACTAGTGGCATCTACCTATGAAAAAAAAATTATAACATATTATGAGATTTCTACTACTATCACCAAAGTGTTTGTATATTTCAGTATTGAGGCAATCCCATGAGAGTAAAATGCTATCATAAACTCTCTTTCCTCTACAACTTCCCATTTTGACACTCATTAGGCACTACATGATAAAATTTTCTTATTCACAAGAGGAAATCTACACATACCTTAGATCTTAGGGATGATTTTATTATTTTACACAAAAAATTTGTTACCAATTGATAAAACTTGTGGTATAAAGATATCAACTAATTTATTGAAAACCAAACTTGTCTTCTCAAAGATGACTCTCATGAAAAGTCTAGACTCCACAATCAAGCCTTCAAATTTTTTTTAAAATATAACATCCTTTATTATTGTAACACTAAAGGAACCCTACTCTATTATATTACTAAAGAAGTCCCTTATCTTATTGAGCAAACACATGGGGTTATTTATTGTAGACATTATAGTAAACATGCTACACCTTGTAAATGCCTATGTATGGGTTATTATTTTTCTATCCTTGATAAGGATGCCATCAGTTTTTATAAGAAGTGTAATCCTTATAAAATATATGATTATATTATTCATTCTCTTTGGTTGAGGTTAAAATATTTTTATCTCTTTGGCCTTTCTCTATGTGGTGATTATATCTCATTGACAAGTTGCCTAGATCATAGGATGACCATGTCTTTGTTATTACTACCATCGAGTACTTTAAATTGGGAAGAAGCAATGACACTTTTTATTTTTAATGACATCACTATCTCCAAGTTTTTCCTTAATTAGATCATTTGTCATTTTTAATTCCTAACACCATCATATACAAAAATGGCAGGAATTCAAGAAAATAATTGCATGAAACAACTTTATGCTAAATTAAAAAATACAAACAAATTTTACACACCTCATCACCCTTAGTGCAATGGCCAAGCTAAAGCTACCAAAATTATCCTCAATAAGGTCTTTAAAAATAATTTTAGGGATTCCCATTAGAATGGCATCTCAAGCTTTATCTTATATTTTAGGACTTGCACTAACATTCATACTACCATTGGTGACTCCATTCTCTCTAGTCCATGGATCTAAAGCTATTATACCACTATAAGTGTGGTTTTGTTAAACTTTTTAACATTTAATAATCAACCCTTTTCCCTATCATGAATGTTAAGTCAAAATTAGACTAGTTGAATTGTAGGGACCTACTTGACTAGAAGATTAGTACTTAGGCATGCAAAAGGGTAGTTTAGATGTTAAATCTAAAAATTTGTGATGAAATTATAATCTTAACAAGATATGGGGAATTAAATTAGTTATTTAATTCAAATTAATATTAACTCATAATAAAATAAAATAATAATATATAACGCATTTCAAAATATTTGGATATCACATTCAACTTCTCATTGTGTACATTGTATTCATAATATTTGATATTTTATAAGAAAAAAATAAAATTGGCCCTATTTGACAGAGTGAAAATATAGAAAGACATAAACTATTGGAATTTTAAAACTAAATAATTTAATTTTAATATATTTATTTTATTGAATTATCTCTTTTAACTCTTCACTTATAATTTGAAAGTACTATCTCTTCACTTATCTCTTCTATTTTTACTAAAACTAAACTATAAAATAAAAATAGTCAAAAGGAAAAAAAATACTAAAAAATTAAAAAATACTAAAAGATACTACATAATTAAATTAGACCATGTGCATGCTAAGGGAGATAACCCATTGTAAAAAAATATAAGGAAATAAGAAAATTACAAGATTATCCTACATAAAAGAAAGATGAAAGTGAAAATTTTACTAATCTATAGAAACACAAAATAAATTAAATATAAAAGAATTAAAAATAGAAAATTAAAGCAAAATAAATTTGAGATCGAGTCATACACACAAATAATTTTCTTTTATTATAATTAAAAAAATATTTGATTCATAAATTGTTTATAAAATATGTAGTGAGGAAAAGAAATTTAATTAAAGCTCACACAATTAGTTACAAATAATATGTCATACAATGTATATATATGAAGTGTTCATTGGTTTTAGGGAAAGTACAAAACTAATCCAAATGCATATGAATTATATATCTCTACAATCCATAAAAGGTATTAATAATTAGACATCTTTCATATAGTTAGTTTATAAATAATAAATAAAATTGGATATACCTGATTGTACCAAGTGGGGTATTTCATATTCAGAAAAGATGTTATTCGATCTTTCTAAAATCATGCACTTGATTTCAAAGAGTATTCATAAAAAATAAGTGTAATATGAAACTTTAATAATATCTCTTGTAATTTTATGACTTTACCCTTCAAACGATTCTCATCTAAGTTATTAAAAATACTTCAGAAGTGTTGGTTATAACTAAACTTTTAACTTTATATAAATCTAGTAGTAAATTTATTTTAGTTAATCGACTTTTGATTTTATGTTGAGTCATTAGTCAAGTATAAAACAATAAATTTTTTTAAAAGGTATTCTAAATAAAATAATAGAGAATCAAATTTTTGTAACTAGACCTATAATACTTGAAACTGTCATGGGTGGAGGCCCACTTAACACACTACTAAATGCCTAATTAATCACTTAATTAATTTATCATGTAGTCAAAATAACATGATCAAAATCTAATGGTTAATTATTCTACATGTACTAATTTATTGATAATAAACTAAAAATTCCATATTTGTAAAATTTATTCTTTTTCTAGTTGGATGTAAAGTCAAGTCCATTGCATATTACCTTGATTTTTATTTTTCATCATATCAATTACTAAATTTTCAAATTAGATTTTCATCAAAATACATATTATCATCTTGAAATATAAGATAATTTAATTAGTCTAATAAATAAAATTGAAAAATAGAATCAAAACAACAATTTGTAATATCACCATAATTGTTTAAAATTGAAAAAGTCATAATTTATGATCAAATAAAAATGGAATAAAAAGTATCAAGACCAAAAAATCAAACTAAAAGTATCTCAAAATTTATGAAAACAATTAAAATTATCAAACAATATCAATTTTATTCTCCCTCATCTAATTATATCAAGTCAATTAATGGAACATCTATGTTTGTACTATACTTAACATACTCCATTAGAGTCACGTGCATCTCAATCTGAGTCAACCCTCCTGATACATCATCCACTTCTAGCTTAATTTTATTCATGTGTGTTACCACATGTGGTATTATAGGTTTCTTATTATTTTTATGGCTTAGGGAGTTAGATTTTTGACCTTAAGTGTTAGAGTGGGCCACAATCAAGGATCGGTCTGGATAGGATCAAATACACAAAAAAAGCCTTGTATGTAGTAGTGAAACCTAAAAAATAACTCAGAATGGAAGAAGCTTGTCTTTATAATAAATAAATCATATTAGTAAAATTATATATAAAAGCTTTAAGAAGGTACATTATATAGGTGAAAGCTAAACATGTCCTCACATCCTCATGAATATGGGATTATCTTTCATAATGACCTAAAAAGACACCTAAGTGACACCTAAGCAAGCTAACTAAATATGTGTAGGTGAAAACCATTAAATGGAATAAAAACCTACATTAACACCCCCGTTAAGTGTAGCTTAGGTGTTTGGTAGAATTAGGTCCTTACACAAAGGCCAAATGAGTTACCCAAGTACATATAAATACCCCCTTAAAAGAGGATGTTGGAGCTGACCAAACCCCAAGAAGATCCCATAAATGAAGATACTTGCTCTCAATAAAGGGTTTGGTGAATATATTATAAATTTTTTCCAGTGTCTAGATGTAGAGGAGATCAATGAATTTCTCATGTATGAGTTCCCAAATGAAATGCATGTGAATATTGATATGCATAGTCCATTAATGGATGGCCAAATTCCTATAGATCTAAATTGTGTTGGTTATTGTATAATATTACTATTGGTCATCAAAAGTGGATGTCAAGCTTAGTGAGAATCCATTGAAGCCAAATATACTTAGTGGTAGTATTAATAGTTTGTATGTAATATGCCTCTATATAAGATAAATAAATAACATTCTAATTATTTCTTGACTAACTAATCAAACTTAAACCAAGAGAAAAACTATATCTCGAAGTAGAATTAAAATTTTAAATATCACCAGCCCAATCTAATTATATATAATTAATCAAGTCAACTCAATACTTACTCCATAGTGAATCTTGAAACTATGAGTACCCTCAATGTAATGGAGAATCCACTTATGTACTTTCTAGTTTAACTCATGTGGTTTTTGAATAAATATAGAGACCATGCCCACTACATATTAAATGTTAGGTCTAGTGTGTGTAAGGTAGATGATACTTCTGACAAGTTGTCAATATGAGGTAACATCAACTAAAGGATATGGACAATTAGCCTCAAGATTCACACTATATATAAAGGGATTTGGAGTTGGATTATAGTCATCTACGTTAAACTATGCAATAAAATCAAGAGCATACTTATATTATGTAATAGTGATCCTAGATTTAGACTGATAAACTTTAATCCTGAGGAAGTAATACAATAAGCCAAAGTCAATCATTGAGAATATATCAAACAAATAAATTTTAGATACTACAATGGTGGATGAAGAAATTATTGTGATCAATAGGTCATCAACATAGAGAAATAGAATCAATAGTGAATCATCTTGCCACAAGATATAGGCATTTAGATCAAAATTACATTTAGTGAATCCAACTAAAAGAAGAAAGGATTCCATCTTGGCATACCAAGCTCAAATAACTTTTTTTAATCCATAGATATATTTTAAAAGTTTAAAAAATAAGGAGGAATATTCCACAAATCCTTGTGATTTCTCCATGAATATTTCCTCTTTGAGGTCACTATGAAGAAAAGCACTCTTCAAATCCATTTGATTAATATTCTAATGATGTGTTGCAGTAATGGCAAGAGTGGTTCAAATTGAGTTCATTTTTTCAACTAGTTAAATGTCTAAGTATAGTCAATGTTAGGTACCTGAGGAAAATGCTTTACTACCAAACATGCTTTGAACTTATCTATGGACCCATCTATGAAAAAATTTGTTTTGTAGATCCACCTATATTGAACAAGTTTTCTTCCCTTAGGAAGAGGAACCAAATCCCACATGTTGTTTATCAACAAGGAACCATAATCCTCTTACATAATAGTATCCCACTTAGGAGTGTCTAATGATTTATGAAATAACTATAAATTAGAAGTAGATTGAATTAATTCATGTAGGGCATTCTCAAATTATGAATGGGTTTGCTTATTATTTGATGGATCTCCAAACCATTGACCAAACATTTGTTGTGTATGTCTATCCTAAAGAGTACCAATTCTTAGAGAGTTAAGAGGAGATTCCCAATCCTATGAAAATATTTTAAAATGAGGAGGTAAGTACTCATCACTGATGTCATCATCTAAACTAGAAGAATAATCTAAATCATTAGGAAGCTAATTAGGTGGATTTGAATAATAAAAAATGTCTTCAAATCCTAGTGCATCTAAGGAAGTGGGAGAGGTGCCTAGTTTGGATTCTAAAGGACTCTCTTGAAAATTAACACTCCTCATAATGAACAACTCATTAGTGGTGGAATGGAGAAGCCTATATATTTTAACATCCTCAAGATATCCAACAAAGATGAAAAGTTGACTCTCAGGTTCCATTGACTTACATTTATCCTTTGGAATTCATGCCATAGGAGGAGATCCAAACACTAAGAAGTGTTTCACTATGGGTTTTAAACCACTCCAAGATTTAAAAAGAGTGTCTCCCTTTAATGCTTTATAAGGAAATCAGTTCTGGATATAACAATTATAGTTGATGGCCTTAGCCAAATACTGAGGTATAAGAGACTTGGGGTGTAGCATATAATTTTTCATTTCTATCAAGGACCTATTATTATGCTCTACAAAACCATTTTTTTGATGACTATATGGAACTATACACTATAGTTTAATCCTCTATAAAGTACATAATTATTCAAAATGGTTATCGAGATACTCACCACCATTATCAATATACAAAATATTGATGACTTTACTTAATTATTTTTATACAATCCCCTTGAATTTCTATAAATTATCAAATACCTTAGATTTATACTTAATAAATTACACCCAAGTATACCTCAAAAAGTCATTAATGAAAATACACATGTATCTAGTTCTATTGAATAATAGTGTTAAAAATGGTCTAGCAATGTCACTTTGAACTAGCTCTAATATTTGTGTAGCTCTCCAAGATTTGCATTTTTCATTATTCTCCTGAAGATGCTTACCAAGTATGCAACCTTGGAAAACTTCATTAGAAAAATGAACATATCCTTGAAACCATGTCATGATGATTGAGTTGCTCTAGGTAGTGATAATTGAGATGGTCAAATTGCTTATGCCTTAATTTACTCACCCCATCTAAATGAGTGAGTAGTGTAGTAGAGGGTTGATTAGGAGAAAAATATGAGAAAGTATGCATTTGTGACTAGAAATCATCTTTCCCAAATATAACTATGGAGTCAATATTTACTTCCCTAACAACCACTTAATTTGGCATGAATTCAACTCTCTTGCCCAAATCAATGTGAGTGATTTGATGAATAGATATAATATTAGTGGATAAATAAGGAACACATAGAACATCATGAAATTTACCATCATTAACTTTAATATATTGTCTCCCACTAACTTATATAGATGTATCATCACCCAATAATATGGAAGGAATAGAATAAGGCTCCAAGGATGGAAAAAGGACTTGAGATGAAGCCATGTGGTGTGAGACACCAAAGTTAATTACCCATATAGAAGGGTAGGACATAATAAAAACAAATAATTTTACCTTATATTTACCCTTTTTAGTGTCTTTGGCCTTAGAAGACTCTTGCACTGATGAACTATGATTGGTTGAATCAGGGACATTAATATTATGATTCTCAAGCATCTTAATTAGTTGGTAAATTTGATTCTTCATGCATTTGGTTTCATCATGCCCATATTTATTACAATAGGCACATGTGATTTACTCTTTCTTGAGTTTAACATCTAAAAATGAGGAATATTTTGATACTTTAGACATATCATCATATTTATAACCCTTTCTTTGTTATGGGTCTTTATTTTGTTTTTTCTCCTTGCTACTAGAAACCTTCTAATTATCATGAATCATAATTAAGTCATGTGATTTAGATGACTTAAATTTACCCATTTGAATAGGCTTATCTTGATCCCAAGCCACGTCAACAATATTATAATCTAATGATGACATGGTCCATGTAGCTCTAATGGCACACTTGGTGGCATGAAAGGTAGAAATAAAGACAAATAGTCTAAACCCAATTTGAAAAGGATGGAAATAATCAATTGATCATGTTTTTTTTGTCAATGATACATATTATAAACTACAACATGAGTGATTTAAACTTTAATAAATCTTGTATAGTATCAAAGTTACCCGAGCTCAAACTAATGAGCTCATTATCCAACTCATGACCTCTAATTATGTCCTATTTTCTAAAGAGTTTTTTAAATATGATCTAAACTTCATTAGGAGTAGTTTTAAAATCAATATGAAATAATAAATTGGGAGACATCGACATAATAGACCATATGATTCATTATTTTATTTTAATCACTTCACCTTCTCTATATTAGGTCTCGGTTATTTTTCTTTACCCCTCATAATTCAATGTAAAATTTTACTCCCCAAAAATATTTAAACTTGGGTTTTCTACTTATGATAGTTGAATGGTGTAAGAAGTGAAACATGACTTTAATACATTGTGTAAAAAGGAAGTATGTGCTAAATTGAGTTTCCTAGAAAGACAAGGCACAAGAATACTACAAATGTGTAAAGTTAAAAAAAAACTCATAGTTTTAAAATAAAATAATGCCTGAAAAGGAGCTATAGGATGAAAGTTATGTAAGTTTGATGATTTATTTATCACAAAAAAGAATTCTCTGCTTTTCATATTTTTTTTGGTGTGCAATTAGTTTGGCCCAAATTTGTGAGAAAACATTAAGACCCCTTAGGTTGGTTGTGACCAAGAGATTAAATTCCCATGTGACTAGGGGATAAGGTCTAGGATGAGTGATCCCTCTTAATTTATTTGATTAATGAGGAAGGGATGTTACCCCAAAAATGCCTCCATTTTTCAAATGAATAGTGCCAAAATAGATGACCTTAAATTTGATAATAATTGGGATGTCATGGGTGTGTGTGGGTATGATGAGATGTAGGTTAACTAGAGTGCATGTGGGTGTATAAATGGAGAACACATATATGGAAACATTAAGACATGACATGAAGGTGTAGGTAGACATGATGAGTGGGCATGATAATGAGGTGATCTAGAGTGGTAATGTGACTCAAGTGGATGTGTGGGCATGATTTATGGTAACATATCTCACAAGGACATAGAGGCATAATTCACATGGATGTAGTATAATGAATCACATCAACGTGGATCATGGGGATGTAGTGACATGGTATTATTGGCATGACTCATGGGAATCATAGGAATAGATCATACATAGGTGTGAACAAAAGTTTGAGTTTACACAAGTCACTAAGGTGACATAAATGGCAAAAAAACCAACAATGAATTATATTAGATATTGAAAAATATGTATGATTTATTATAAAATTGAAAAATACCTACTTATTATTTTTAAAAACATATAAAAACCTAGAAAACATTTTCCACTTCAAGTATCAGATGGTATATAATCTATAAATTTATGAAAACTACCTTCAAACCCTCTAAAAATAGTTAGAAAATGAGTATCACGAAACTAGGTCATGTTTATAGTGAGACCTAGGATTTTTAAACCTTTTAAATATAATTATTCTATCTATTTTTAATTTTTATACCATAATATTATATATCTATTTGGATTTTTTAGAAACCCCACCAAACTTTTGAAAATTGAAATCAATAAAAAACTCCTGAACAAGCTAGAATGCTAGATCTCATAACAAAGGCTATGACATTAAACTACTATAAAATATCTAATACCATGTTAGAGTGGACCAAAATTGAGTATCAATCTATATTTTATTGAATGTATGAATAAAACCCTATATAATGTAGTGAAATAACTAGTTTAAAGGAAAGAAATGCATACCTAAGTGCGTATAACACACATTATCTTTACATAAACCCAACTTAAGTTCTTTGTTGGTGATGAAACTATAAGCAAGATGATGTTATAATATATAATTATTGTGTTAAATTTAAAATTTAAATGATTTAAAATTATTAAAAGTAGAAAGAGTAAGGTTAGGAGTACACCTATGGTTGATACAACCATATTACCTTTTGGCATTTTGATTTGAAAGGATGTCTTGTTATGAATCATTGAATATGAGATTAAGACAAATCTGAAACTTCAAGTGAATATATATAGATATTTAAGGACACTATCCCCCAACATTTATATAAAGGTATATTGTGACACATCCATTGAGCTTGTTTCTTCTCTATCATGAAACCCAAATATGTGCATGATTTGGTGAGTGTGAGTGATTTAATCAACTCACAACATATGTTTGGTGAAGGTGGAAGATTTAGTCAAATCCAACCTATAATTATAGTAAATTTAGATGATTTAATCAAGTATAAATTATAATCTTGGTAAGATTGAGTAATTTAATTAATTCAACCTTCCAAAAGTGAACCCACTACTATAGTAGATTAGCTCAATAACAATCCATAAAAGTCCAACCTAGGTATAATAATAGTCCATAAAATTATTTGAAATCTATATATTATTTAATTTTATAATCTTAGGTGCACTTTTCATGGCATATGCACCTCATATATGTCTCAAGTTAGAATTTGGGTACAACAATAATATCAATGTATAGAATGCTACCAAAAATGTTATTTGAATCATATACTATGAAATCTAGTGGGTCTAAAATTGATGCAAGTATAGATAACATGTTTACATAACATTCCCCAATATAATCTAGAGAATATAAGAACTAGTGTAAATGTAGAGAACATACTTTATATGACATGCCCCCACTATAATTTAGAGAATCTAAGAACTAGTGTAAAATTTGGAGCACATGTTTGCATAAATGCCCCCACTATAATCTAGATAATTTGAGAATTGCTGTAAAATGTGGAGAAAATGTTTATATAACATGACTCCACTATAATATGGATAATTTGACTACTGAGTAAATGTTGAGGTCTTGTATTTTTGGCATGCCCCTACTTAAATCTAAAATTATGGAAGTGTGGAAGCCATGCATCTATGTCATACCTCACCTAATATGCCCCCCTTTTTAATTTAGGGGAAGTATAATATGGTAGTTACCTTACCATAAAAGGATAAGAAAACTATATAAGATATGTATGGACTGTGTAACATACAAGAGTAACATGTCTAGGTAGATGGAACATTTTAGGCAAGCAATATGTGCTCACATCAGATCATAAGATGCATGATCTAGATCATAGAAACGTCTAGAGAGAAACAATATAAGATCAAAAAATGTATCATTAGAATGAAAAATTCTTGATATTTTCAATAAGTTGTAAAACATAATTAAATCAATCATAAATATGAAAATATACACATAATACCTTGTGATCAAACAAAAAATAAGGAAACAATTCTAAAGATTCAAATAAACATAATGCAAACCTTAATTAGAACTCATCTTTGTAGGGATTTGGCTTAGATGTAACTTTAGATGGTCTTTATCAATTCCAATTATGTGAGGACATATCTATTGAAGCTATGGACTATGTTTAATTGATCAAAAGAAGAGGGTTGATGAAAAAGTTATCTCAATACAAATTTAAGGCCTCACTATAACTCTTGAACATGATAAATCACAATGTAGAGTGGTCTATTTATAACAAATTTGGATTGGTGAGTAACCTTAATCTTAGAATCAAGATGAATGATTGTAAATTAGTCCTCAAATGTGTACATGAATCGACACATGAATCACTAATGTGAGCCCTTCATCTTAATCAAGATGAAGGGTGGAGGATGATCTTTGAAAATATCAAATGAGAATTAATATAAGCCCTTCATATTATTTTTAAGATGAAGGGTGGAGGATTATCCTCATAATATCTTTATGAGAGTTATTATGGTTCCTTTATCTTATTTTGAAGATGAAGGGTGGAGAATCATTCCCAAAAAATCACATGGATAACTAATGTGGGCCCTTCATCTTGTTTTCAAGATGAAAGGTTGAGAATACTCCCTAAAATATCTCACAAGATTCATTGTGGGCCCTTTATCTTGTCTCCAAGATGAAGGGAGGAGAATAATATTGTGTATTAATTCAAGTTATCAATTTATTTAGCTCATAAAATCATATTCCGAAGAATATCAAGATCCTTTCCTTTGCATGAAGATGCCCACCTAGAGGAAAAAGAGGATCAATTAATTGCAAGAGAATTATAATTCTATTTGTAATAGAACTATAATTAGAATAATGATTTAGAAAAGGAAAATTAATGGAATGAATTGATCAAAGAAAGGGAGAATTATTGAATTGACTTGGAAAAATTAATTGAATAAAGAAATAATACTTGAACAAAGAAATTTATAAGAGAATGTTGATTAAACATATATAATATGATGAATTAGCTCATTCTAGAGATGCCCCAAGGTGAATTCAAACATGCACATTAGGTTAAAATATGATTTTGGATTAGATTGTGTCAAATTATGGGAAGTCATTACATTTTGAAATTGGATATAAAATTGGTAGAATTAGAATGTCTACATTTGTCCCTATTTGATAAGGCACTGTGAGATGTAGAAAAAGTAACTATTTCACTCAAATTTCACTATTATTCTGAAGAAGATAGTAAAACTAGAAATACGGGTTATGATAGAAATATATGATAAAAGTGTGCACAATGAATCAAAATATTATGATGAACTCCTCTTCAGATGGGGAGGAAAACCTATAAATAGGAAAGCATAGAAGTGGGTTGATTGATTAATAGATGTTGTCGATTCATAGGTGGAATCTAGTTTGATTTCAATAAAATGACAATGCCTAGAAGTTTAATATAAGAGGAAATGGTAGATTGGCTCTCCCAAATATTTTTTTGATGAAATTTGATAATGTTAGATGAATTTTAATAAGAAACTTTAAGTACAGGAGATATTGATAACAATTGCAGATGGATTGATCTCTTGTTTCTCTCCTCTTCTTATAGGGAAGGGCTAGGGCTGAAGTAGAAGTCTAAAAGGTGATTCTAATTATAAATTTCTCATGCAAGGTCTCATGAGAGGATTTACACAAATTATATTTATAAAAGGTAAGTGAGTGTTTTCTGGTGTTTGCATGCTTATTTGCATGAAAAAGCCTAGATGGTTGGGATCGACCATCGATGGTTATCTTGACCATAGACGGTTAGGTGACTGTTGACAGTTATCTTGACCATTGATGATCAAGGCCATCAATCAAAAATAGCCAAAAGGGTGATTTTAAGGTTGATCAATTAAACAAAAGTGGGTTTTAGTTTTTTTAGAGGATTCAAGGATTTATTTTGGTGTTCAACAGTCAGAGGTGTTCAACAGTCAGAATCCAAATGTGTAGGATTTTGGTGTCTAAATTTTGCCCCTTTTTGTTATGTGGCTTGAATCAACAAGATATAGAATAAAAATATAAGCTAGGTGAAGTCAAGGCTGCCTCAAGTTTATGAGGAGGTTTTCCCCCTCAAATTGATAAGTGATGAGGTAAAACATAATCAAGTCAGGGTTTGATAAATGGGTAGGTGTGGTTATAAGGGTGTCATTTGTAACATGGAGTTAGTGTCCAAAATAAGATGAAGTGGAAGAGTTAAACTCATGAAAAGGATAAAAGTTGCCAATGGTTGAAAATCTATTGAAGATAAGTGACCAATGTAATGCACAACTTCTAGAGGCATGGTAGTGGGATATACTTGTTAGTCTCTAAAGTAGGTCTAGTGTGTCTATGGGAAAACACTAATAGGTTGAGTCTCGTGGGTATTCGAGGGAAGAAGTGTTCCTAAAAAGACACAAATGCTCAAGTCAGCACACTAGGTGGTGAAAAATGTGTATAGGTAACATGGTAAAGTTAGTTAGTGCTTTTAAAAGAACCAAAGCATAGGGATTACAAATTGTTCAAAAAAAATGATGTAAAAAATGAGAAATGTTGAGGTGGACATGGGAAAATGGGTGGGTTTGGGTAAAATAACTAAGCATGTGTAATGAAAATTGTGTAAAAATAAGGCAAAAATGATCAACATTGATTTGGACGTGAGTAAAGGGGTGGTTATAGCCAAGCTGACTCTATATGTACTAGGTAAGTAAATGCTACCTACATAGATGATGGGATGTAATACCCCACCTCATATTTAGGCCAAATGTAGTTCTTGTTAGAAAGGTGGTATATTTTCATGGGTAAGGTAGGTGTTGAAAATAGGTAGGTAGGGAATAGGACATGAACAAATGTCCCATGGTAGAGTAGGTGTAAATTTGGATCTAACTATCAATGGCTAGGGTCAATCATCAATGGTCACTCTGACCATTGATAGTCAGGGTGAAAACCATAAAAGCCAAAATAGATAAAAAGTGAAACTAAAAAGTCATTGTTATTTTTTATATTTTACCTTTGAAAGTTATGCTAGAGTGGTTGGTCATTATGTTGTTTTTTACTAAGGGTTGATCATATGGATTCTAGGGTGGGGAGTTGTTATTGGTTAAACTGGTGCTTCGGTGATTGACAAGATGGATGGTGGATGAGGGCATGGCCAAATGGAGGGATGTGGGATCTATCCATGGCACAAGTCATGGAATGAGGTAGGGAGCTTGTGTCTTTTTGCTAGTATGGTAGATTTATGTATTTATGTATTATGAAATGGTAATTTGGTAAGAGGATTTAGTGAAATTTTAGGTTAAACTATTAGGGTTTGGACCTATATATTCCCTATTTTGAAAATTAGGTAAAATGTGGAGAATCTGGGAACTAGGGGGTAGAAAAATGGTAGGTAGGATGTAGTTTCATAGTGTAGATTAGAATATTTGTAAAAATGAGACTATAGGGATGGATTTAGCTATGGGTAGGGCATAAAAGGCTATGGATTGATGGTATGTAAGGACTATTGATGGTTTAGGGTTCAAGGCAAAAGGTGCCTAAGGGATCATCGATGATTGGGAGAACTGTCGATAGTTAGTGTGAAAGAGAAAGGTGCTCTTAGCCTAGCGAGAAAGTAGTGACCTATTTTAGTTTTGTTTTGTTTATAAATGTGCTAAGATGATAGAATCAATAGATAGTGTATGTAGGTATATGTTTTTAGCATGTTTAATAGAATGTATGCTTGAGAAAAAATTCACCTAAGGGATCACATTCTCATACTCTTTGCATAGGTATAAGATGCAATGAGCAATGAGGAGTGGAGACACATGGAAGCCATAGGATTAGGTTTAGTATGGAATTATCAACACATGGTCCAAGATCTAGGGATACTAATAGCATTGATCAAGAGATGGGACCCATAGACCAACACATTTTGGTTACCAATAGGAAAGATCATGATATTTCTATAGGATGTCATGAGGATCACTTGATTACCCATTTATGGGGATCTAATATACCATATCAAGAGCGAGGAGTGGGACTATTATATGGATTGGATTTATGATGATGATTGATGATAGGTAGAGTTCCATGTAGGTGGTTTCAAGTATGGCCTTATGTATCATATTGATCCTGATGATAGGTGCCTAGTGATGATGATGATTATGGCTCTAACGAGCTTCATGCTGCCAGATTTAGTTGGTGGGTGATTTCCTTATATATTGCTCAGTATGTTGGTCAAGATGCTCCTGGGGAGGATTTTATTTGATTAGGTATATGTGTTATTAGTATAGGTATACAAGGAGCTATGGGATTTTAGGGTACACCAATGCTATGAGATCAACATCAACTTAGTGTTACATTGCTAGGAATATGAGCATATTAGGGTACTGAGACCCTTAGGTGTACCTAATGACACTTATGTGATAAAAAATTATGTAGCTGACTTTATGTGATGGAGGACATCATTTGCCTATACAAGGGGTAGGAGGCAAGATGAGGGATATGGATTGGTTCTGAGATGATCTCAAGGGTTTAGTGCTTGGGGATGTGATATGGTGGCCATATGTTAGATGGCCACAATGGGTAGGGTTGACGTATTAGATGGTAGGGCTAAAGAGTTGGTGCTAGATATATAACTAGTGGGAGATGGAGATAGAGAGGATCCCTTTTAACCATGTATGGATATAGTTTGGACTTGTACAGGGGATTCTTACTAATGTGGTGTAGTATCGATGGGAGGAGGGAGAGTTCCTCCTACCTAAGCTATAGCCTATAGGGATAGTTTAGGACTTTGAGGAGTTACCAGTGAAGACCCATATTAATGATGAAAGGATTGCTGATGGGTATACTACTTGGTATTAGTATCAATATGATGTAATGGATTTTGGTTAGGGAAATAAGGGCATCAAGCCATGGATGTGGATCCAACATAGGTGTAAGCACAGGCACAAGGTGTCCCTTAGGTGGTGGCTAGTTTAGTAACAACCCAAGTATAGGGTGACCCTCAGGTGGTGGTTGGTTTAGAAATAACCCAGGCATAGGTTGCTTTATTACAAGAATAGGTAGTGGCATTATAGGGCCAGGTGGCGACCCTATAAGGATAGATTACTGCTTTTTAGGGGCATGTTTTCACTATGATTACTTTATAGGCAAAGGTAGTGACACTACTGGGTCGAATTGGTGCTCTTCATTGGTAGATTAGCATAGAAGGAGTAGGTGTTGTTGTATGAGGGTTGATAGATACAATATTATGGGTATGGTACTTAGCCATGATCTAAGAGTTGTGTTATTATGAGGAGATGGTACTAGAGTAGTTACCCCATGCTATGAGATATGTGAGTATAGGGTGAGCCTGGATAGTGGAGTAGCAGTAGCTAATCTTGGTTCATGGGCATCCATAGTTGGTCATATAAGGGTCCTAGGGGGCCACTAGTAGGAATAGGTACAGGTCTTAATGGTGTTAATGATAGTAGTCTGAGTGCCCTAGGGGTATGATATGATATGATATTTATTTATGATTTTGACTTTGGCCTACGTGCTGATGTAGTGAGATGTATATCATTTTGAGAGAGAGCTAACACATTGTGACATGTATTATTATTATTTTTGATGATTCAATGTATATGATGGATACTTAATATATATGATAGTTTCTTATGGTTTATGATTATGAATTATGACTTTGGTTCATCCTTATGATTTTGTTCTTAGTATCTTAGGCATGGGATGTTCTTATTATGCTTATGGTTATGATAGGATACATGTGATGGATTTATCTATGGTTATATGGGTAAAATGGGAAATGGTATATGCCCTGATGTTTGGTTCAGTTATTTGGTTTATGGTTATGATTATGTAATGACATGCTTATGGTTTATGATGTGATGGATGCTCCTAGTTTGTTATGATATGTTGAAATTGTGTTTGACTCATTGATAGATAGATGTCATTGTTTGTTAGTAGAATGTATGATGTTCATGCTTTTGATGTGATATCTATTGTTCATATTCATAGTGATAGGATTTGATAAACTAATAAAAGATAAGAAAAGGAACATGATCCCTATTTATTGGTAAAGACCCACATAAAACCCAAAATTGGATCAACATAGTGAAAATAAGTCTTTCAAATGATTTGCATCAACGTGCATAAGTTGATAGATAGGGATCATGATATAATTGTGTCAAGTAAGCTCATAGTCTCATGCATATGATATGTAGAGGGAGAATGGGTGAAACTAGAGTTGTTAACGAGACTAATATGCCTTGTTTTTGTAGGTGTCCAAAGAGGTAGTATAAACAAGTCTATGTCTATATATAAAGCATATACTGATCAATGTGGGAAGTCTACTAAGGAGAGCTAGTTACAAATTTTCCAAGATTACTGTGGTTATAAAATTTGATTACAGCTTTCAAATTTTTTTTGCTCTTACTTTTGCTTTTACGTTTTCTATTTGCTTGAAGGTTAGAGAAGTTGATTGATGTATAAAGCTTCCAAGAAATTGGTAGTTTTGCCAAATGGGATACTTAGCCATCCTATAAGGGAGTGGTCTAAGTTTATGTGCCTAATATAAATGCTTTTTATAGCTGTCCTTCAAGGGAGCAATCCACCTTATATTTGGCAATTTTAGTTGGATTTTGACCTCTATCCTTCAAGGGAGTAACCTATGAATGCTAAGAATGACCCATGATTTGTTTTTCTATTTGATAATGATTTTGTCTTGATTTGATTTTCCTTGACATAGACTTGCTCATGCATGCTCAATTTATTACTATTGTGAAGGCAAAAAACTAGGTTGGCATGAAGATTCAATAGGTGAAAGAGAGGTATAAGTGACAAATACCATAGGAACCAATCTCAAAGAGATGGGAAGTACTATGAGAATCATGCCATGGATAAATCTATGATATCCATAGTTCAAGATTAGGCTATAATTGTGATGGATAATCACATGATTTAGGTTTAGTTGGTTGCCCCTAAAAAGAGGGAAATGAATATAGTTTGCAAGGGATGAGCGTAAGTTAGACAAATGATGATTGTGATATCTATATAACAATAGAAGGGACATAGATTTGAAGCATTGAGAGGATCAAGTTTTGGTTTGCCTTCAAGAAAGGAAAAATGATCAGCTCCTAATCCATACTTATGGGTTATGATGTAGGGTCTGAGTTAATTGAAAGCTAATTTACCTCGTTTACTCTTCTCTATATTTGTGACATGTTTATTTTCTTTTAGGACAAGATCACTAACATTAAATTATCATGATTTGAGGTAATTTTTATAGGAATGTTTAAAACACTCTTGGTAGACATGAAGATGGGTGAGAGTGGCTAAATGATGTTCATCTAATAGTTCAAGTTGAGCTAACCATTCTTGATGATAGTCACCTTTAAAGATGAGGTCTTATAGAGATATATAGAGAGATGGGATTTGGACCCCAAGAGGGAGTACAACCTCTACTCCAAACACTAGAGAGAAAGGTGTAACACCCATAGGAGTGTAAATGCTAGTATGGTAAGCCCATAAAGTGAAGGGAATATGTAAGTGCCAATCCTATCTTGAGGCATTGACCTTTTTGGTGAGCATATTGATAAGGATTTTATTGGAGGCATCAGCTATCCATTTTATTGTGGATGATAAGGTGATGAGAAACTAATTTTGATTCCAAAAGAGTCATAAAGAGCTTGGACCTACTTATTTTTTAAATATTTACCATTATCAATGATAATTTTATGGGGAACACCAAAGCAACAAATGATATGGTGATTGATGAAATAAATGATTTTATCAACTTTAGTTGAGATGAAAGGGGCTACTTATACCCATTTAGTAAAGTATTCAATGGTGGTGATGATGTATTGATGCTTCTATAAAGAATGGGGATGAATGTCCGTAATGAGGTTTAAGCCCCATTTTGAGAAAGGCCAAAAGTCCCTAGATACTTGAAGACTATTGCTTGGTGCATGATGAAGGTTAGCATGATGCTAACATTTGACACACTTTTTAACATAATCACAATATTCTTGGTTGAGAGAAGGCCAATAATAGCTGAGGTGAAGGATATGGTTAGTGATGGAAAGACCACTAAAGTGCCCTCTACAAACTCCCTCATGCATTTCTTTGATAGCATGAGAGGCTTCATGACTTTATAGGCAATGAAAGAGAATGCCATTAAATCCATGATTGTAAAGAATGCTCCCAAGTATTGTGTAATGGGAAGTGACTTGAATAAATGCTCTATGAGTATCATTAGAGAGATTAGGGGGAATGGTGGCACTGTTAAGATAGTCAAAAGTTTGTTGGTACCAATGATTAGCCTAGATATCTATCACGTTAAAGATGGTAAGAGAACTGGAATTGATGAAGGATGGTTTGGTGAGGTAGTGGATAATAATGGAAAATTTAAAATCCATTATGTAGATAGGATTTGGGAAGTAAGGGAATCAATTATATCGACAAACTTGCTCATGGATCGAGGGGTAGTTTATATTATGTAGTGTTCAAATGACATCAGTGTTACATCAAATAGGTGTTTGTATTGTTTTAAAACATCATTTTTACATAGGTATGTACCATTGATTTATCTAACCACAAGTTAGGAATCACCAAAGACACTGATTATTTTGACTCCCAAGGCTAAGGAAATTTATAAACCTATCACTGGGGCTTTGTATTCATCCATGTTATTGGTACATTTAAATTCAAGCTTGAAAGATAGAGGTAAGGGTTCACCATCAAAGGGAATTAGGATGATTCTTACCACTCCACTACTTTGGAATTTGGATCCATCAAAGAACATGGTAACTTGGTAGGTAAAATATGCCTAAGAGAGGATGGCAATATTCTCATAAGGGAATTCTAAAAGAGGAGGTTGGGTATTAGATAGAGGGGAATCAACTAGTTGATCAACTATCACCTATTCCTTCTATTAATTTTGGTTGAAGAAACTCAAGATCAAATTTTGCCAAGAGCATAAGCCACTTAGCCATTCATTAGTTTTGATAAGGTCAAGAGTGCATATACTTGAGTGGATGAGTATTGGTAATGATGAAGCTTGGTAGCCACAAAGACTAATACTAGATAAAGTTTCTCGATATGGGTATTCTAAGTTTCATGGTAAATAAGTGTTTGGTTGATGTAATATATGGCTTACTCTTTATTTTGGCTTCCCTAATGCATAAGCATTGCTCCTAGGGAGTGGTTAGTGGCTAAAATATATAGGTAGAAAGGTTCATCCTCTCATGGAGGAATAAAAATTGGTAGGGAAAGGAGATAGTCTTTAAGTGAATCAAAATCCTTTTGACAAATTTTACCCCACCTAAAATAGGTGTCCTTTTTATGGAGGTGATGAAAAGGTTGGAAATGGTTAGATAGTTGAGAAATGAAATGCTGAATAGATTGGAGTTTTTCTTAAAGGTTATGGAGTTGTTTAAGGTTAATAATGGGAGGTATTTCTAAGATTGCTTTAAATTTTATTGGGTCAACTTTGATTCCATGAAGAGAGATGATAACACCCAAGAGTTTACTTGGTAAGACCCCACAAATACACTTCTTGGGGTTTGGGTAAATATGGTAGTGGATAAGGTGCTCAAACATGATTTTAAGAACTGCCAAGTGATCCTTTCGAAGCTTTGATTTGCCAAGAAGGTCATCCACATAATCTTCCATAATTCTATGGATAAGGTCATGAAAGATGTAAGTCATTACTCATTGGTAGGTTACACCAGTGTTCTTCAAACCAAAGGGCATAAACTTATAGCCAAAAGTCCCCCAAGGGGTGATGAAAGCTATTTTATGCTGATCTTTAGGGGCAATCAAGATTTAGAGCTCAAGAATCTATCCATGAGTGAAAGCATTTTATGACTAACTATAAGATCAATAAGTTGGTTAATGCTAGGTAGAGGAAAGTCATATTTTGGGCAAGTGAGGTTAAGATCTTTAAATTCAATGCAAATGTGAAGTCCCCTAGTGACTTTATTTTAACTAGGATGATATTGGAAACCCATTAGGGATAATCAATAGGTTGGATAAAATCAAAAAAGAGGAGCTATTGGATCTCTTCCTTTACAAGGAGAGTTATGCGAGCGTGCATTCATCAAAGCTTCTATCAAATGGGCTTAACATCATGATGAGTGATAATGTTATGGGTGGCAATGGTAGGGTCAATCCTTGGCATGTTAGCATATGACCAAGCAAATGTGATGCTATGGTCACAAAGAAAATTAGAAAAGTCCTATTATTCGATAAAATCTAAGGATTGCTTAACTTTGATGATATGTGGGCTCTCATCGATACCAAAATTAATGTCTATTATGGATTCATTTAGCATAGTGGAATCACCAAGAGGGAGAGATTTATGGATGGAGTGATCCTTCACACTGATGTAGGTGAGGATAAAATGATCATCTTGACACTAGATGGTGTGGATAGTAGGGGAGTATTTTGTGATGAGTTTAAGATGCATGAGAGGAAGAGTTATGATAGCCCTAACCTTTTGATAGGTCAGGGGTCTGAGGCTAATCATTGAGATGAAAAAAAATTTTAGGTGACATGATATCATCATCCTCACTTGGAAGTGGAGGTAAACAAGATGGGGGAGAAACTGCTTCTCCTTCAATGGTAGGGAAGATTGCATGGTTTTATTCTTTAAGAAGATACAACTGAGCTCATGCTTCTAATATGTTTTTTGAGTTTTAATTGAGGTGAAATCATGGGGGCCATGATCATATTTTCCCAAATAAAAACCCTTCTAGTCACACCTACAAAGGTATGTCTTGGTGAAGGAGGGTTTTTATAATAAGAAAACCTAGTGATTTAGGGGTGAGGATAGAAAGTGTTAATGTTACGTGTTAAAATCTTGTAAATTCCTTCATAGATGAAATGGGTTTGATAAGAGGGGGATCCCAGGGATATTATTGTTCCTAAATTGGGATCATATCCTAGTTAGTTGGTAAGCTATCCATATTCATGAGGGGTAGGGAAAGAATCGAGAGCCAAGAGGTGATATTCCCCTAAAAAAAGATGTTAAAAGGTCAATTATATAGAGTTAGTTATTGGTATTTTCTCAAAAGAGATAGATGTGCTAGTAGATCCTCATGAGAAGAGGAAGGAATGGTTTATTGAATAAGTGATGGATGTGGATTCAGTTTGGATGAAGATTTGGTAGAGGGTGGCAAAAGAATGGCATTAGGTCAATACATCATATTGAATGTTGTAAAAGGGCTTGGGTTAGCTTGTATAGTAATCACTTGGCCCTCATGTTCAAATTTTATGCAATGATGTAGGGTAGAGGGGACACAAGCCATGTATTAGATCCAAGGTCATCCAAGTAGGATATTATACTAAAATTCCTCCTCAACCACAAAAAATTTTAGGGAGTATACATGGTCCTAAATGAATGCGAAGGACAAAAATTCCTAAGGTAGTGGACATGGTGTGATTGAAATACTAAATCATAGCAAAGGTATCGGACATGATGTTGGTAGGGAGCTTAAGTTGGTTATAGGCATGGGATGAGATGAAATTGATACTGGTCCCACCATCAATCATTACTTGCTTAATGTAGGTTTGGTCAATGTAGGTAGTAGTAAATAGAGGAGGGTCAGGGTCTTTAGGATGGGTTGAATGTATCTCTGAGTCTTTAAAGGTAATAAGAGTGGGGAGATGTAGAGTGCCAACAAAAGCCTTAATAGGTTGGGTATCACCAGGTTGAACCTTAATGGATTATAAAGCCTCAATTAGTGATTTTTAATAATGAGGTAAGGTGGAAATGAGTTTGTATAGAATCATCTTTATAGGGGTTTGGTGCATATAATTAAGGACCACTTGCTTAATTGATTTAGAAGGGTTTGATTTGGTGGTACCAAAAATAGTGATTTTAGGTTGGGGTGATGGTAAAGGTGTGGGTTTGGCTAGGTTGAGAGGTGAAAGATGCGTATGTCCAAGGAATGGACAATTTAGATTTTTCCTTATCCTTCTATTGTGCTCATGTAATAACATTAATAGTGTGGGAAGGGGGGATGCTATATAATTGGTTTAGTTTCTCATACTCTTAGGTGAGAGTGAGGAGGTGGGTAAGAGTTGGGCTATGGTTAGTTGTTGAAGTGATAAAAGGGTATCTAGAAGTTTTTCTAATAATAGATCATTTTCCTAAAAAAGCTGATAGAAAATACTTTGGAGATCCTTGTAATTATTCGTGCAATGTCCTAGGGTTTGATGATAGGAGTAGATTCGACTATCATCAAACTAGACTGGTTTGGGGTGAGAGGGGTCAAAAGGTCTAATGGGTGGAAGGCTTAAGGTAGAGTTTTGTAATAACCTATTCAAAATGGTTAAATAAGATTTGACATAAGGTGATGACATAATCAAAGAGGGAGGTTTTATAAAATTAGGCCTCCTCATTGAGGGAGTAGTTTTTGGGTTAGTTTTGGTAGTTAGTCTCAGGTGAGGTTAGTGGGTAAATGCTCTATAAGAGATAGATGGTTGAGAGGTAGAAGGTATATAAGATGAAGTTTTGGTCATAGATGGGAGGGTATAAGCAATCCGGTTATCTAGGAAAGAAGGTTTTGTAGAGGTATTGGTGGATGTTTTTATAGGAAAGGGGGTAGGTTTCCTAGATGAATAATAGGTAACTAAGAAGGTGGAGGGATGGGGTCCCAAAATAAAAGGTAACTGGGAAGGGAGTTGTCTAGACCTGGTGTGTGGTTTGGTCTTGGGTAATTTTATGCTCATGGCTGATTTGTTTGGTAATTTCTTACTCATGGTAGATAGAAAAAGATCCAATTTTAAATGTGGGTGGCTAATACTAAGAGTAGGAAAGATTCCTAAGGTCTAGGTAGATTTGATGAGGAGGGCATGGGATTTCTTGGGTGGAGGTGGGTGAAATGGCCATATCATGCATTCCTTGAAAGAGGAAGGTGATGGATCTACAATGGGTATAGGTGTGCTAGGAGATTTACTTTAGTGGGGGAGACCTAGATGATGCAAAGAGGTGGCTCTATCCATGTTAGGCTGAGAGAGAAAGTCTAGATTTTGAACTAATCAAGAAAAAGGTTTAGATATTAGATTCATACCTTGGGTAGTTGGTTAAAAAGAAAGTTCAATAGGGGGGAGAAGAAATAGGATTAATTTCATCATTATCTTTAGCTAAAGGGGAGATAGTTGGTAGAGGAAAGTCATGATTTGATGCTTCTTCTCTAGAAACAACATCCATAGGAAGGTCAATTGGTTGATTGGTTAGAGGTGGTGTAGTTATGATTGGTCTATCAGGTAAATTATTTGACAAAGGTTTTGAAGATGTCATGATCTTCATGAATGAATCCATGGTAAATGGTGGCTCCTCAATGTTGATTTCCAACTCTAGGGAAGGTGGCTATTTTTCCTTGCTCAAAGGAGTAGGTGGAGTTGTTAGGGAGGTAGTTGGTTCATTCATAATTGGAGTATCAAGAACCATATTAACTATATGGGTGTCTTAGAAGTGTTATACTTAGTTGATTTCTTCTTTTGATGGAGGGTTATTGGGAAAAGGTTTCTTGAAGATATCAAGAGCTTGGTTTTGAGGTGCATTGGGATTGTCAAAGACAAGTTCCCCCTTATCAATAAGGGATTAGACAATGTTTTTAAAGGTATTACACCTACTAACATCATGCCCAAGTACATGGTGGAAGCAATAAATATCATTCCTATTGTACCATATTAGAGGAGGACAAGAAGAATAAAATTGCTATGGGGGTTTAATTGGCAAAAGTTGTATGCTATTAGATTTTAATAGTTTGTCCAAAATTGAGGCATAAGATTCTCCCAGTGGGGTAAATTGCTTCAGGTTGTTTTGGTTTGGGTTTCACATGTTTTGGTTTGGAATATTAAAGAGTTTTGTTGATTGATATTTGGTAGAAGAGCAGTTTTAAGGACAACTAAATTCATGGTCACCTTGCCGTTGGTTCCCATATTGGTTTGGTTACCAGGTTTAGAAGAAGTCTTATTGGTCTTGAAGGTGGAATTTTTATTATGTAACTTCAATTTACCTTCATTTATGGCTCTATTTTCTAGTTTGTGTGCCATGGTAAAAGTTTCGTCAAAAGTTATAAAACTCTAGACATGTAGGGTGGAGGAGATATGCTTTACACAAGCATGAGCAAAGAGTTTGATCAGTTCTAGTTGAGGTAAAGAGAATGCTAGTTGGTTGATAAGACTTCTCCAATGAGCTATGAAATTAGCTAGAGACTCATCTTTGAATTGGTGGATGGCATAAATATCAATAATTAAGACCTTATTGGATATGTTGATGGAGAAATGGTCTGAAAACATTTGAGCCAATTGGTTGAAAGAAAAGATGGAATGTTTGGTAATGGTACTATACCAGTCCAATGCTAGGCTGGAAAGTGACATAGGAAATATGCATAAAAGAAGAGAATCATCATAAGCAATCATGTAATAAGAATGCCTAAATGCTCTCAAATGCTACTGGGGATCTTCTTTACTATTAAATTTAGTAAATTTGGGAAGTTCTCATTAGGTCAGATATGGTCTAATAGGGACTGAAGGATGAATTGGTTCATTATAGATTTGATCATAAGATAAGAGATTATGAGGTCTAGAAATGGATGAATCTAGGTTTGTCATCTTGTCTATGATCATTTTCATCAGATCTATTTGTGGTGGTGGACCTAGAGGATTGTAGGTCACAAATTCTAGCTGAGAGGAGATGATATATTGATAATTCATTAGTGGGTGGGATATTTATTTATATTGATAGGTAGGTATAGACAATTAGGTTGAAGGTATATAAGGATAGGTAACTATTGGTGGTTGATTGATGTGGGAATGTCCTTGTGGGTTAGAGACATATCCAAGATTAGGTATGGTTAGAAATTGATGAGAGGTGATCATAGGTTGGGTAGAAGATACAAAAGGGTAAGTGATAGTTGGTGGTTGGGTAACATGGAGATGCCCTTGTAGGTTGGGGACATAACCTAGGCTGGATATGGCTGGTAATCACTGAGAGGTTACTATAGGTTGGGCATAAGTCATGGTTGTGTTAGAAATCAAGGGTGCAGTAGTGAATTTAGTACTAGTAGGAGGTGTAGTAGTAGGCATGGTCATTGCCAGATTTTGAAGAGGGGTAGTGATTAATGAATTAGGGTTGGTAAAAATATGGTTTGACCTACCAATGGTAGGCACTCCTAAGGTAGAGAAGTTAATATTAAGGGTAAAAGGTGTAAGGGCAATAATTAGTTAGACGGGTTGATTTTCCCCCATGGTGTTAAAGGGGTTGGTAGATATAGACATTTAGGTAGCTAAAGGTTGGGTAGTAATAGTGGCTACCAAAGGATCTAGCATCAAGTAGCATGGCATGCCATAAAGAGGCTCTATAGGTGGGGTTGAGATAGTGGTTTTGTGATGCAAAGTATTAAGATAATGTTGTAAGGTGATTGGGTTGTTATCCAATAGGGAAGCAAAGTCAGAATCCCCCTAAGGAACAATCTCAAGGATTTGGGAAGGTTTAAAATAATGAGATGAACTCTCTACGTCTAATAGATAGTCATCCATAGAAGAGGAGGTAGAAGAAACTGGGTAGTCTATAGATGGGTCTTGGCTTGTTAATTCTCTTCATTGTTTCTAGGTAAGCACCATATAAGACTATAAGAGAAGTACAAATACATGATTTTATAATTCAAAATAGAGAAAACAAAAAGAAAAAAACCTAATGAAAATTCAACACAAACTATGGTAATTAAAATCCTATGATCGATTAATTATCTCATCGTTTGGCTTACACCTTAATGTGAATAATGTGTAGTAGATTGGTTTTTAGATCATGTATTAGATAAGTAGTCTAAAGATGGTTTTGGGATAGTTTTGTTACTCAAAAATAAATCTATATTGGAATCAATACATGGCTTGGTATTTGGGCATACCCCCTCACTTCATAGTCTCAAAACGATAAGGGTGTCAAGTGCTTAGCCAATATATATTGATATCTAGAGTTTATACTCAACTAGAGAGTTGAGTTGGTCTTCCCCTTGGTGATGAAATCTAAGTAGGATCATCAGGTAGGGTAAGGTGATTTGCTAAGTGGTGAAATCCCAGTTGGGCCTTGTCTCAAGTATGTTATGATGTTTGCTTGATTTTATGATTTGGTTGTGTAACATAAGTGGACTACACTTAATCTTGATGCTCTTTAATTAAACTAGGTGAGATTATAAGAGACAAACAATCAATGTATGAAGTAATTTTTAAACCCAAATGCAATTTTTAGATTTTAATTATGATAACATAGATAGAGATAGATGGATATAGATGAAGATAAAGAGAGAACCCAAGTAAAGACCAAGGTCCCACCGGGTGTGCAAGAATGTTTCACTCAATTTTTTCTATTATTTTGAAGAAGGTAGTAAACTAGAAATATGGGTTGTGGTAGAAATACCTGATAAAAGTGAGCATGTTGAATTAGAAGATTGTGATGAACTCCTATTTGGCTAGGGAGGAAAATGTGTAGATAAGAAATCATAGAAGTAGGTTGATTGATTGATAGATGATATAAATTCATAGGTGAAATCTAATTTGATTCTAGTAGAATGATGGTGCTTAGAAACTTAGTTTGAGAGGCAATGGTATATTGGCTCTCCCAAATAGATTGTTGATGATGTTTGATAACATTGGATGACTTATAATAAGAAACTATGAGTACCTAAGCTCTTGATAATAGTTTTAGATGGATTGATCTCTTGATGCTATCCTCTTCTTATAGGGAAGGGTCAGGGCTGAAGTAGAAGTCTAAAAGATGCTTCTAATTATAAATTACTCATGCAAGGTCTCATGAGAGGATTTACACATCTTATATTTAGAAAAGGTAAGTGGGTATTTGCATGAAAAATCTTAGATAGTTAGGATCAACCATCGACAGTTATCCTAACTGTCAATGGTAAGGTGACTGTTGATGGTTATCTTGATCATCAATGGTCGAGGCCATCAGTCAAAAGTAGCCAAAAGGGCGATTTTAAAGTTGATCAGTTAAACAAAAGTGGGTTTTGGTTTGTTTAGAGGATCCAAGGATTTGTTTTGGGGTTCGACATTCAAAATCCAAATGTGAGAGATTTTGGTGTCCATAGTAATGACTTTTCAAAGAATAAAATGTTGTAAAAAGGATCATAAAATAAATTTTTTGGATGTTAGTTTTGATGAAATTTACTAAAAATACAAGTAAATAGGTTTAAATATGCATCAAAATGATGTTTGGTAAGATTTGGATCCCCTCTCAAGGGAAGAATTAGTAAAATATTTGGCTAAGTTAACCTTATAAATGATGATTTAATATCATAGAAATTATAAAAGAGTAGAAAAAAATGACATCAATAGGTAAAAAATAAGAATAAAAATGGATCACGGTGCTAAAAATGAGCCTCCAATGAAGAAAAAATAGTATTTTTTTAAAAATAAAAGGTTATAGATTCACCTTGGGGTGAAAATTTGGTACATTTTCACCCTCCTAATTCAAAATTTACCTTTTATTTTTTATGTACGAGGGACCTACAAAAAATGGCTTGCATACCATGACTAAGGGCATTTTCAAATTGAGTTCAAGAGTATAAATGACCATGAGGGACAAGACCACTAGTTAGTACCTTTTTTATTTATTAATTTTACATTTATTATAGTTTATTACATGTTGAACTTATATTTTAGATGAATTCACCATTTTATAATCGATGAATTTGACCACACATATGGCAAATTTGTCATAAATAATGGTGAATTTGTCAACATTATAGTGATTTTACCCATGTTATCAGTGAATTGGTCCATGAAAACATTGAAATCACAAAAAATCAAAATGGTGAAAAGTTAATTTTCTAGATGGTGAATTTTTTTGGTTATATGATGAAATGGTCCAATCAAATGGTGAATTTACCACTAGTAAATGATAAAAATCCTAGGAAAGTTAGTGTCATACAAATTATGAAATTGGATAGATAAATGAAAAATGGACCATCTTATCATTTAAATCATTATGAATATGGTGAAATGGTATAGAGATATTTAATGGTGAATTTGTCATATTAATGATGAAATTAGCTTGATAAATGGTGAATTACCTAGAAAATGATGAAAAGATCCTAATTGATCCAAATAATATAATTTGAATAAAGAAATAGATAAAAGTGATTTTTGACACTAAATAATACTAGATGACATGATTTTATTAAAATATAGATGTGATTAGAATGTATAAATGTGATTATAAATGAGAGGCATTTGATTGATCAGAGTGACTTTGACTTAATTATATGAGTGAGTGGATGTGATTATAACACTATAACATCAATCAAGCATTCTATTGCATCCTCCCATGTGGAAAAAATATATGCATGTATTATTTGATACTATTGGGATTCTTTAGATAATGAGGATGTTGGCCATTTGAGTAGATCAGGTGTTAGTTAATGCATTAGTAGAGCGATGGAGACCAAACATGTAAAACTTTTGGCTACCACTAAGAGAGGTGATAATGATCTTAGAGGATACCTATTACATATTATGAGTGCTAATGTGAGGTCATATTTTGTATTTTCTTGACCCAAGAGATAGACAGATGATACTTGAGGAGCTAATTAGACCTTGGGGCATTGAGATGGTATGGTGTGGTTATGTGGATATAGATGATATTGAGTTGGTTATGGATATACCCTAAGATGAGGCCATGGATGAGGATGCTATTATATCAGTTGTTTATGATAGACAAGTGGTAGTTATCATAGGTTTTTTTAGTGATATTTTGATGCCTGATAAGAGAAGTCAGTTCTTCCACATGGGTTTAAGAGGTGTAGTCTGAGACATGCTATTAGATATAGTTATTTTTTCTTGGGGACCATTTATTTTAACATATTTATACCATGATATTAATTATGTGGTTCATCAAGGTAAATGTAACATTAGCCCATTAATACTTCTTTAGATATGGGCATGGGATCATGTAGCCATTGAGTGACCTATTGGTAGATAACAAGATAGGGTTCTAGATGAGTCAATAGCCTATGGATAGTATCAGATGGGACCAAGGCATAGATTGCATAGGGGAGAGTTTAGATATTATATATGAGCTATTAATGAGATGATTTAGTTTGAATTGACCTAAAGGCACTATCAATATATTTATTTTTAGTGGCCAAAGGATGTAGAGTATATGCTTTACATGACTACTCCTTGATATATCATAGGTCAATAAGAGTATGTGATTAAGTGGTATAGACTAGATAGGGTACATAACTAGTTTAATTAAAACATGATGTACCACTAAGTCCACATTGGTTTTCACATGTTATGAGATAAATACATTAGTGGGGACCAATTTCTGATTAGGCTGAGCCTTGGGCTAGTTTTTGATTGATACCATAGGTGGCCTAGGTCTATGAGGGTGGGCCATTATATGTAAGAGTTATAGAGGCATATGTTTCATTGTGAGCTCAACATCATATTGTAAGACTATTTAATCCATCAGATGGAGATGATAGATATGATCTGATAGTTTATTGAGCTAGGGTATCAAGTAGGAGAGTAGTAGAGGAGGAGGGAGAGGAAAGGGAGAGGAGATGAGAGAGAAGGATTTAGAGGATATAGAGATAAAGGATGGAGATGATGTAGATATTGAATATGTGAAGGAGGAGTTAGAGATTAAGACAAATGAGGAGATGATGGAGGTATATATTATAAGAGTTGCTCATGATTCATAGGTGATAGTGGATGTGGGGTAGGCAGGCCCATCTAGACCATCCATATCTATGGATGAATAGGTGACTATTGATAGATTAAGACATGAGATTAGTGCTAGAAAGATTGATTTCATAGGTTTATAGGCATAACTAAATTGTCAATTTCAACATTTATCCTTAGTGCATGTGTATATTTATGTAGATCATACATTGATGTCTAAATTAGGTTTGGAGATAGCCAAGATGCACTAGATATAGATACAACTTTATTAAGAGAGGAAATCTATGATATTAGAAAGAGATGTTATATTGGAGAGGGATGATATGGTATAGGTACATGCACAATTTGTGTCATAATGTGATACAACCATAGTAGATCAAGATTTGGCATGGGCTGAGAGGGATAGGTTACATGTAGTGATGGCTAGATTATAGATTAAGTAGGATGAGGTAGAGAGGTAGCCACAAAGAGAGGTATGATATAAATTTTTGATAGGATCTTTCAAGCTAAGGATGAGGCTACATACTATAGGACTTTATACACGAGAACAGTACTGAAGGAAGCTAGGAGACCTACATTTTTAGAGTATAGGGCATAGTAGTGTTCATCTTCTAGACCATATCAATCACAAAGGTATTTAGATTTGGCCAAATAATTCACATAACCTACATCATGATCATTTACCATGGGTCCTCTGACACAACAACCTTCACCACCAGACATGATAGGAGATATCTCCTAGTAAGTAGATCCACATGATAGAGCCACTAGAGATAATCAAAATTAGAGTTGATCCTCTTTGAGATAGTGCTGCACATTTTGATTTATGATGAATACTAATGTATATGATGTATTTAGATGATTCAAGATGTACTTTTACTATCACTTGATGTATATTCCTCCTTTTGTGATGTACATAGACATTTAACTTATTGATATATATGATATCTTATGGTATTTAGTGTTATCTCATGTGATGATTTATTTTACTTGTTGATGTCTATTATTCATTTGATTTATAGATGCTCTTTTTGTTAGTTTTGATGAGATGGATGTACATGATGATCATGATGTTTGTTAGTCTTATGATTAGATCAAATAGATAGAGATGTATGTGATTAATGACATTGACATGGTAACTATTTTAAAATTTGATTTTTTATATTTCACATGATAATATACATCATAATCTATTAAGAATTATGATAACATTTGTTTGTCAAAATGCATATTATTTTGAATTCAAAATGCAAATGTATACAATTTAAAACAAGATATGAACAATCAAACCTTAAATGTATGACATAATTCACTTAAATCAATTGAATTTAGATACAAGTGATCACCACTCAAAATTATGATATGAATAATAAAGAGTTAAGTGAAAACCAAAATATACTAAATTAAGGTAACCAAGTAACAAAACAACACACCAAAACACAATGCATTAAAATTGATTTTGAATACATTCACTCACATCCAAACATATTGATTTAAATAATGAGTCATGAAAGAAGCAAAATGTAACAATCTAAGGCACTTGATAAAATTAGTAATCATTCCATTTAGAAACATATGAGTAAAATCAATTAATCATTCCATTTAGAAACACACAAGTAAAAGCAATTAAATATTCCATTTAGAAAATTAGAGAGAGAGAGAGAGAGAGAGAGAGAGAGAGAGAGAGAGAGAGAGAGAGAGAGAGAGAGAGAGAGAGAGAGAGAGAGAGAGAGAGAGAGAGAGAGAGAGAGAGAGAGAGAGAGAGAGAGAGAGAGAGAGAGAGAGAGAGAGAGAGAGAGAGAGATAATAAGGTGTTACTCTTTGAGACCAAGAGTATGATAAAATTATGATGGCCAATGGGGGAATAGAAGAATAAGGAAGGGGTGGCCGAGCTGACTCTAAATGCCATATGCAAGTGGATGCTTCCTACATAATCCCACAGACATTGGATATTACATGAAATTTAGGCCTAATGTAGTTTTACTAAGGTTTT